>WEIS01058341.1:0-18463 GCA_013389965.1 Todus mexicanus
TACCTTTAAGGTTAGAGGAGGAACTCAGGAACTGGAGAAGAGGTGATGCTACTCAACCCACAGCAAGTATGGCTACAAACTCAAGCATAAGTCAAAAGAATTAGTCCTTATACATCATCTTCTAAATAATTGGAATTTTTTTTTTCAGTGAGTGAAAAGGAATCACACTGAGAATTAAATATTTGATTTACCTTGAATACCTGTATAATATTTTTGTTCAGTGTTGTGTGTGCATGTATTTGCTGCTCTCATCAAGTAGTCAATCTTTATTATCCTCTGGTGAGTACCTTTTGCAAAGGTTTCTTAAAAACAACAGCTTTCAGAAGCTTATAGGAACTGGAACTGCAAGTAACGTGTTTCTCTCTTGAAAATTCCTGGGTAAACAGTGGGGGATCCGGGACAACCCCAGCAGAAAGCTCCTCCCGCAGTGACTCTGAGGATATATGGCTTTAATGGGAAACCACAGGAATCTGACCACATGGCCAGGAGGATCCCATACATTGGAATAGCTGCAGGAAGATATTCCACTGACTAAGGAAAAGGGGCCTGTGCGGAAACTAAAAAAATCCTGCCTTGTAATCTGAGGTGTCGTCTTCAGGCAGGGAAAATGGATTTAGAGACTTTGGGAGAGGGGGAATTCAGTACAAATTTCAGCTGCTGATTTGTAGCATCCATTCTGTTTTCAAACGCAGGAATCATTCCGATGTTGTTCATCTCGGTAATGTCAATCAGCAGCTCATCAGGAGAGGGCATATTCTGATTTTTACCTGGAGGTACAGTCTAGTTTCTTGCTACATAATGTTTGAAAGCTAAATATATTTACATTAAATTCAACAAATCTGATTTTTAGAAGACTGGAATAACTTTTTCGAAGTTAGAAGAGCTTTAAAGTTAGTTCATTCAACAATAATCGACAACACTATTGTTTTAATGATGTGGATTTAGTATGTTTATTTAAGATGGTGAATACTGGGCTGAGAATATACAAATAATTAGAAATTCTGGTTCGTGTTCTGATTTTTTTCTTAAGCTATTTATGCTACTTAGTCTTTTCTGGAAATGTGATTCATGCCGAAGTTGCTGTTGTGGCAAGAGCAACAAGCAGAGCTGAAGGTGGTTGCGTGTTTTGAAGCCCTGGTTAAATGACTCCTTGAATAATGACAATGTTTGGCAGAGAGAGTCTTGGAGACCAATAGAGCATCTACAAAAATTTGTATGTGAGTGCCAAATCATGGACTCTGTTGAACTGAAATAGTTGGGGATATCTGAATAGCCTCCCCCTGAACCTGCCAGTGTTAAGGGAGCTGGAACTGTCTGGTGTTTGTCACACGGAGAAACAGACGTGTGTAGGATGTCGATATTGGGGAGACCTGGTACAGACGTGGACAAGGGAGGTCCCCCTCTCTATTCCTCTCCGTTTTTATTAGGCTAACTTCCCCTGTAAAAACCAAGTGAGACCACTAACAAGTGAAATGGGAAAAAGCTCTTTCACTTGGCGCCAAGCACACGTCGGTCTGCAGCAGGTCCCTCTGGCCCGAGCCCTTTCCAGCTCAGCAGCTGCCTTGGTGGAACCGTCTCATCTCCTGGGACCCTCAGTCAGGGACCCTGGAGCCTCACCCTTGGCTTGCATCCTCTTTGGTTTGTAAAACAATGAGGGTTCAAGATAAAGGACTTTACTTTGCAAAACATCGGATCATTTTTTTGCTCCTGAAGGCTGGATGTAGAAATTCTCCTGGGATGTCTTGGCAGGAGTGCTACAAAAAACAAATTTTGCTCTTCTTCAGCGCCTTCCCCTCATTAAATCTGGAGCTGTCTCTCCCTTTTCTGGGTTAGAATCTCCTCTGCTCTTGATTAACACTGGAGGTTTTGTTTGAGTTTTGGTTGTTGGTTTTGTTTTGGGTTTTTTTTTTAATGCTCCCTCCCTCTTTCATGTAAATGATGTCTTGCTATTTTGCTTGCTTTTTTCTTTTTTAATTAGAAGAAGAAATGCTTGCATTCATGCACAAACTGCTTTGAAGTGCTGTAGGAATTCAATTCATGAGCCTCCGCTTAATCTCAATCTTTAATTTATTTTTTTTTTCCCCCAAAACTGATAACATCTAATGGCTCTGCTCTTTCCAGAAGAGTACATTTGTTTTCCGTGGGTTGCTCTACCTCCTTCTGTGCCCCGAGATCACAAGTTAAACACGAGGAAGAACGGTTAATCGGGCAGCTCCCATCGAGCGTTCGCTGAGGTTTTGTTTTACGGAGGGGTGACTCATGCAGGAGCACGACTCGCTAAAGAATGAGGGAAAAATAGTCCTAGAGATTAACTGACCTCGGTTCAGAAGGAGCCAGCTGAGAGTGGGTTGCTGGATGCCGTGGGCCAGATCTGCTCCTCTGGCTCCTGTCCTGCAGAGCCTGGGGGTTATCACTGACCTTGGATGAGCACCAGGAATTCACTTGGACAAGTGAGGAGTTTCTTCTAGAGATTATCCTCTTTACTGACCTAGCAATTATTTGCTACTTCATATCTGTGCATTACTTTCTAGGGTCCAGCTTCTACTTCTACTTCTCTTGTAGGTGTGTTTAATCTAGTTGGCAGTGCCAGGTGGTCTTCTGGTTGATGAAACATCAAGGCAAATGTCAGATAAGTAGTCCATTAGAGTTCAGTCCAACCTCTATTTGGGAAGCAAGAGGAGAAATATCCCATTTCCAGTGCTGGTTGATGGATAATTCTCTTTTCATTAGCATGTAAGCGTAGTGAAATGTTAGAGAGGTGGTGGATGCCCCATCCCTGGAAGTGTTCAAGGCCAGGTTGGCTGAGGGTTTGAGCAGCCTGGTCTCGCTAGTTTGAAACTTTTGTGTCCTCCTGAGTGCAGGCGCTACTAGACAGTTACTGTTCAGAAGCAAGTTGCAGGCAAAAAGCTGTTATCATGATATTTATCGTCTTTATGATGATGGTTCCTGCTGAGAGATCCTGAAAAATGATACTCTGGGCATGTAAAGAAAACAGCTCTGTAANCTTTCATGTAAATGATGTCTTGCTATTTTGCTTGCTTTTTTCTTTTTTAATTAGAAGAAGAAATGCTTGCATTCATGCACAAACTGCTTTGAAGTGCTGTAGGAATTCAATTCATGAGCCTCCGCTTAATCTCAATCTTTAATTTATTTTTTTTTTCCCCCAAACTGATAACATCTAATGGCTCTGCTCTTTCCGGAAGAGTACATTTGTTTTCCGTGGGTTGCTCTACCTCCTTCTGTGCCCCGAGATCACAAGTTAAACACGAGGAAGAACGGTTAATCGGGCAGCTCCCATCGAGCGTTCGCTGAGGTTTTGTTTTACGGAGGGGTGACTCATGCAGGAGCACGACTCGCTAAAGAATGAGGGAAAAATAGTCCTAGAGATTAACTGACCTCGGTTCAGAAGGAGCCAGCTGAGAGTGGGTTGCTGGATGCCGTGGGCCAGATCTGCTCCTCTGGCTCCTGTCCTGCAGAGCCTGGGGGTTATCACTGACCTTGGATGAGCACCAGGAATTCACTTGGACAAGTGAGGAGTTTCTTCTAGAGATTATCCTCTTTACTGACCTAGCAATTATTTGCTACTTCATATCTGTGCATTACTTTCTAGGGTCCAGCATACAGCTTCTACTTCTACTTCTGTTGTAGGTGTGTTTAATCTAGTTGGCAGTGCCAGGTGGTCTTCTGGTTGATGAAACATCAAGGCAAATGTCAGATAAGTAGTCCATTAGAGTTCAGTCCAACCTCTATTTGGGAAGCAAGAGGAGAAATATCCCATTTCCAGTGCTGGTTGATGGATAATTCTCTTTTCATTAGCATGTAAGCGTAGTGAAATGTTAGAGAGGTGGTGGATGCCCCATCCCTGGAAGTGTTCAAGGCCAGGTTGGCTGAGGGTTTGAGCAGCCTGGTCTCGCTAGTTTGAAACTTTTGTGTCCTCCTGAGTGCAGGCGCTACTAGACAGTTACTGTTCAGAAGCAAGTCGCAGGCAAAAAGCTGTTATCATGATATTTATCGTCTTTATGATGATGGTTCCTGCTGAGAGATCCTGAAAAATGATACTCTGGGCATGTAAAGAAAACAGCTCTGTAATTACGTTAGCATCAGCCCATTCATTTTACACACAGAAGTTCAGTGTCGTGATTGATGAGCTATAAATTCCTCTGTGTTTAAGCTTGTCGTTCCTGGATTATTATTTCGCTATGATTCAGGGAGATCTCTCTAAGACCTTGCTCCAGCTTTAGCGTTCCTGAGCTGCGGCCTTTCTCCAAACAAAACCCACCAGCTTCTGCCTTGGTTGTGTTAAACAGATCAAGAAACACATCCCGTGCTTGTTGTGTGTCTCAATGTCCCTTTGGGCTTTTCTTTTTTGCCTTTTTTTTTTTTTCCACTTTGCTGTAAAATTACCCAGCCCTAACTGGAATGTTACATAAATTGCCCCGTGTTTCTTCAGCATACTCGCTGTATATTGAGTTCATGGCCAAATTGGACAAGTACAGTAATTATACTAAAATGATACCGAGCTCTTTTTGGCTGTAGAATTGCGTCTGTCTTTCAGACTGCTGCTTAAATGTTTCCCCATTTTGAGTTATTTTAACGTGGGCTTGAAAACAAACCAGAAAAATGAAACCCAGGGTTCTCCCAATAGAATGAACCTTCGGATTGATTTTGCTCCTGATAAATGCTTGAATTTATGTTCTTCACAAAACGCAGCCGGTTGAAAAATGTCCAGTAATCCACAAGTTTTCAACCTGAAAAAAAAAATAAAAAAATATTTGAAGTTTCACATCCTAGAGGCTGGAATGAGGAATAGGTTTAGGGAGGGGAAAAAAAAAATCCAATCCTATTGAGAAGCCCATCTGCTTTATATTTTAAGGTTGGGTAACAGAACTTCCCTTTTGCTGAAACTCTGCCATATACATTGTCATGAATATAAGCGTAGTCGAGTTACATGGGCTAAATGAATAATCTTTTTAACATGTGGAACTAATTTTCTTAGAGTATTTTCCCCTTACTCTTTTTTTCCTTCCCTCTTCTCTGGTCCCTTGGAAAAGACGACCAAAAAAAAATCAGCCGGTTCTTGATTGCATTTTTGGCAGTTCCTCAGTTTTCCATAGTTTTCTCTCCCTGGAAATGCCTGAAGTTTTCCAAGGGAACACATTTGTAAGTATCGTGCTCTACTTGCAAACAATGTCCTACCTACTTAGCGTCTCTCCTTCTGAATGAGACTCTTGAAATCATCTCAAAGGCTTTTAGCACAGGCTAGTAGATAAAGAATTATAAATGGGGTAATAGTGATAAGTAGATAAATAATGGTAGCAGATCAACAGGGATATTTGTAAATAATTTATGTAATTGGGATCCTTTCTACCATCAAAGTTCAGATCAAACCTGAAAACCAGTTCTAACATCTGTTGTCCTCTGTGTTGCACAAAACATTTTCCTGGCCGCAGACCAGGGAGCAGAGATGTGATGGACCAGCTCAGCATGTGGCAGAAGATAGCAGCAGCTTGGCTTGTAAATAGTGAATTGGTAAGGAATCATCATTAAGATAAAAATTGGAAAGAGAGGTGATCTTTTCCTGCTTGAAACCTCAAATATCAGGGGCTTTTGCACCCCTGAAGGTGCCTGAGCATGCAGAGATACACGTCTGCAAACACGGCACACGCTTGCATCTCGAGTGCCCCAAGGTTCTGTGTTCCCTTGGCTTACGGAAAAGCTCCGATAGTCTCAGCTTTTGCTCACAATTGATTCCATCCCCCCCCAATTCCTCCTCATTCCAAATAATCTCGTGTAAATATCAAGCAAAATCATTTCAGTGAAGCTGCCAAAGACGTCTTACAAATGGTGATGTGATTTAACAACACTCCAGCAACGGAGATAATTGAGCACAGACCAACTTTACCGGTTAGTGATGTAGCTTCTCTGAGCAGAATGTTGATGGCAGGAGATGAACTGGACCAGAACGGCAGAATCAGGAGCTGTACGAGTCTTTGCATCTCCTTATTTTGTAGTTGAAGATGCTGCTTGTGGTGCCTGCTCTCCAAGGAGAACCCGCACTCTGACCCCCCATGAAAGCAACAACCTGAGCTCAGCTTGGGAGCTCTGTGGCGTGTTTCCCTATCTACCTGTCTGATAAACATATCTGTGGCTGCCTGACGAATAAATAACACAATGAAAGAAACGGGGATTAGTTAAATCCTTCCTGAAAACTTGTCTTCTGAAAACCACCAAGAAAGGCATTCTCAGTGCAATGTTGGGATGGTCCTTTTCGATTCCGTGTAGCTGCCGCCTCTGTCCCTGGGCTGAGCAGGGTCTGCTGCTGTCATAGCTCTCATCTGATCGGGTTTTGCCTTTCGCACCATTTTCCTCCAATTTCCTTGAGTTTCTTATGTGCTTATTGTAAATTCTTAGAGAAAAACACGAAGCATGTCCTCGCTCTCACGGGAACCCACTATTTAATGTTCCTCGGTTTTAGAAAATGGTAACAAAACAGAACGCGATCCGGCTTCAGACCCTGCAAAAATAAACTCCAGACAGAAGCCGCAGGTTTCCCTCCAAACAGCCTCGCTCGGTGAGTTCCATCAGGAAAAGGATTTGTTAGATATTTGTTTGCTCACTGCTTTTTCAAACATTAACCTTTAAAATAAGAAACAGACCCTGGTTAGCAGCTGCTTGAAGTTTCAAAAGTATCGCAGCCCTGCTGAGCTAATAGTGCCTTTCTTGGACGCACGCGCGTTTTCGCTGCTGCTGTTTTCTCTACCTTTTACATCTCGTTGGGTTTTTTCATCCTGTCGTTACCCAACTACGACAGATAACATCAGTCCGCGTCCTAAATCTGCTGAAAGTTTCGGGTTGGTGTTTTTTTGAAGACGTCTTATATTCTAGATGGTAAACCAGCTTCGACACATTGACGGCTCACTGGATATTTTACTAATCCCGTATTTGTTTTTCCTCATTCTCTTTGTCTCTGAAAATGTTGATTTTGTCGGTAGGGACATGGATTCGTATCTCGTCTGGCAAATGAAGTGATGTGCAAATGGTTGACTGCTCTGCGGAGCAGTTGGCGCTTGTGTTTTGTTGGGGACCTTGGAGGTTTGGGGGTGGTGGCTTTTTTTGTTTGTTTTGATGCAGTGCTGACAGTCAAATTGGGGGCTTTTGAAGTGTTGTCTCACTGCACTGCATTGCAGCTGAGTTTATTTTAATTTCAAGCAACTTGAGGGAACAAGCCAGTTAATATTTTACTTCTTATTCTAAGCATGCTTTAGAGTCATCTCTCAGATTTAAAACTGAGTTGCCTTTGGCTTCAAATTCTGAGTAAAAGTCTCCTAAGCCTTATTTTGACACATCACAAAGCTCAACTTGAGCTAACCCTTATCTCCAGCTTGCTGGAAACCTGACTCCATCCCGCGGGGAGGTGCGGGTTTGGGTGCCGTGCCCATTCATCACTGTCAGACCCCACCTGGGGGAGGCATTAGCCGGCGGTGGCTCAAATCTTCCCCGACCCAGCCCCAAGGACCTCTGCCCTTGGATCCTCTCATTGCTTCCTGATTTATCTCGCTTATCAAATATTTGTCCTGCTGTTCAAAGCTGAGTCAGGCAGGCACCGAGAAGCGCTTGGGTGCAGTTAAAGTCATTGAAGGATGTATCTGGATACCCTCCGAAGAATCTTTTCTAGGAAGTTGCAAGTGCTTTGACCCTGGCAGGTAATTAAAGAGCTTTGGAAAGCACGGATCTCTGATGCGTTGAAAATGCGTATTTGAAAAACAATCCCCAGCTTTCTCAGGACCTCATCTAGGCTGTGGTCATCCTCTGCAAGCTTGAAAGAACACATCACTTGGCTCCCTTGAAGGCTACCCGTCTCAGAGCTGTCACGGCTTGCCAGAAATCCTTCAGTGGTCCCTGCAGATACCACGATTTTTCTCTTCCTCGGCTTCTGTTTGTGTAGCTAAATGCGAGCGCCGTATGCAGCAAGGGAAGAGGAGGATTAAGAGCGTGAGTGATGTGCTGAGCATCGTGCTGCAGGATTCAGGTGTTGCCGGAGGCGCTGGGGACCCCGGGGATGGTGCAGGGCTTTGTGCTCAGCCCCAGCCTGCTCCTCAGAGTTTAAATGTGAGTAGAAAGCTGCAAGTGCCAGATACAGGCAGCCAGGCAAGCGTTATTCCTCTCCGAGCATCTCCAAAGTTTGAGTAATTTGGAAAGAAAAATGACGCTTTCGTCGGCTTTATAATTTAGAGCTGGCTAAATCTGAACTTGTCATTTCTGAAGTCAGCTTTTGGAACAAAGTACGGAAAACACAGATGCTTCACAGCTCCCAAGTTTGATGGAGCTTTCCGTTTTATTTACTTGTGAACATTGTGTTTGAGAACTGGTGCTTTGTGGTGGAAATAGCTGCAGTGAGTGAAGCAAAGTTTGCTTGTTCTGCTGGGCGAGCTGTGGCAGCGCAGAGAAGTTGTAACAAAGTGCTGGTTTCTGAAGCAAATCTTGACATTTATTTCAGAGTTTGGACTGGGCTGGGGAAAAACAAACAAAAAAAGAAGTTGCTTTTGTTTCCGATTATTTTTAAGTAAAGAAATGTTGTGGGAATCTGCTTGATGAAACCAAGCAGTTGGAGTAGTTAGAATTGTAGAATCGTTTTGGTTGGAAGAGTCATTTAAGATCATGGAGCCCACCCGTTCCCCCAGCCCTGCCAGGGCACCACTGCCCCGTGTCCCTCAGCACCACATCTCCACGGCTTGGAAACCCCTCCAGGGATCAGGGGGACTCCACCCCTGCCCTGGACAACCCCTGTGGGGAAGAAGCTTTTCATCATGTCCAACCTAGTTGAAGCTCTGCAGGTGTATTGCAGCATGTGAGGGGTTGGAGCATGAGTGTGAACCAACTGTTCCCAGCCCAATACCCAAGATAAGTAGTGGAGAGTATGGAGTGTGTAGTGTTGCCGTCAGAACAAAGCTATTGTCTTTTAGAGATGTCAAGTTTAAAGGAATTCGAGAGTTCCCAGAGAAATGAGTCTTTATCGCATGGTTAATTACGTTCAGCGAGAACCCGAGTATTTATAAAGGTGATCATAAAATAGCTGATGACAGCAAAAAGATGGGGGCAAATGGAGAAAAATACAACAAAATAACTGGAAACTGGAAGAGGGTAGAGGGTTATTAGGAAGTTCTTCACTCTGAGGGTGGTGAGACCCTGGCCCAGGTTGCCCAGGGAAGCTGTGGATGCTCCATCCCTCGAAGTATTCAAGGCCAGGCTGGATGGGGCTCTGAGCAACCTGCTCTAGTGGGAGGTGTCCCTGCCCATGGCAGAGAGGTTGGAACTGGATGAACTTTGAGGTCCCTTCTAACACAAACCATTCTCTGGTCAAAATGCTGCTTCAGGGTGGTGGTGGTGATGAAGAGGACGGTGGAGAGCGGTGACAGGGATGCAGATAGCGCCGTCTCTGACGGAGGGGACGAGCTGGATGTGGAACCCGCGCAGCGGTTACAGCCTTGATGCGTGGCGAGAACAAGTTGCGATGGGTTACAGCAAATAATCCCGGGTGAGCATCTCATTAAACACGTGTGTAATTGTTCCTGTTGGAGCGAGCTGAGCCTGCTGCCGTCTGCTCGGCGGATTTAATTAAACAACGAGGAGTGGGAATAATAAGGTGCAGATGTTAATGCGCTGCGTGAACTACGACGGGCAAGTTCTCCTAAATATTTAGACTGTTCTGGGAAGTTTGTGGGGCTGACGTGCTCTTGGGTCTGTGAAGTGCCCTTAACTTCGTTTGGAGGTTGCCGCTTAGCTCTGTAAAAAGCCAGAGCACTTTTTTGAAGTTAATGAAATGAGCTTTAGTACCCCAGGGAGATGGCTTTGGCTTTGGGTGAAATTCCACATAAGAGTTTTTCAATAGGGAGGAGATATCCCAAGTAACAGGACCATACCCAGGCGGGGGCTGAGCAGTTACGACATCTCCTCGGGGAGCTCAGTGTGCAATGGTTTTTGTTTCCCCGGGTGGTTTCTCAACCCTTGCTTAGTTTTTACTACTGATTTAGGCTCATCGTCCATGATGTGGGTTTTGCCTAACAGGCTCCTGCTACCCCCTCTCTGGCATGCTCAGAGCTTTCCATTAAAAACAAAACAAAGTGGAAGATACCATAATGTTTGAATTCGAAATCAAGCATAAAGAGGTTAAAAACCTAGCCCAGTGGCCAGATAAATCCCCGCTGGCGCTGCGACTCTTATATAACCGTGTATAATGGTCTCTGGCGTTATTTTCCAAGTTCATAACCACGGCTCCGTGTTGAAGGGGTGGAGGAAGGGGTCGGCTTTGTGTTCCGGACAGAAAGCTCCATTCTCGGGAGCTGACAGTCTGTTTCCTTCTTGCTCCTTTTGATGTCTGCAGACTAAATGCTGCGTGGAGAGAAAAAATTCGATTCATTTAAAACATTTTGCATCAAAATGACATGCTTTAATGTATTTTCTTCTGATGTTTAAATTATCTTTTCATCTCATGAAGGGGGGGGAAAGAGAGAGGGAGGGGGGGAAAAAAAAAGCCACCATGTTTGTAGTTAAAGTAGCCGAGCAGAACTTTAAACAAAGGTCTGGAAGAAGAGGAAGTCTCAATGTACAGGCGGCTTTTAAGAGTAGATGCCTTCTTTTTTTTTCCTTTTTCTTCTCCCTCCCCCCCCCTGCTTCTTGGCTCTCTGAGACTTGTAAACCGAGGAGATTTATTGCTGCCCTTCCAAAAGCTTCTTTCGAATTAAGAGTTCAAATTTTTGAAATTCCTCAAGTCCTCCGGAGGGAGAGAGGGATAAAGGAAAGTGATGATGGCGAGCGGAGCAGAGCACACCAAAAGGTTTTCCCAGGTTGGTTTTGCCAGTTACAGCTCTTGGAGTCGTGGACTGACTGTTCCACGGGATTTGGATGGAATTTAGACTTCAGTGATTGCAGTTGTTACTGCTAATAATCTGGGGAGCTGACTCCTGCTTCTTGTGGTGCAGTTGAACGTGAGTCTCGGTGATTTCACAACTATCTCGTCAAGGGAGGGACTCGACGGGGTCTTCATGAATCACTGTCCATCACCCGACGTGGCTGTGCCTACAGATACATCATCGTGTGTTTGCCTTAGCTCCGATAGATGTGGAATCCACTGTGTCAGTGAAATCCCAGCTCCCCTTGAGGCTGGGGGAGAAAAATCACGCTGACCTTTTTTGTTGTTGTTGTTTAATTTTTAAGCCTCTTCCACAATCCAGGAAGGAGTTAACCATCCATGTTCTTTCTGCTTACGTCACTGATATTTCACAGTATCACAGAATCACCTAGGTTGGAAAAAGATCTAAAAGATCACCCAGTCCAAGCTTCAACTCTAATTATTGATGTGTTTGAAGTTGTAAGATGTATTTCCCATAGTTCACTCACTTCCCTGAACGATACACAGAAGCTCCAGTCAACGTCGCACTGGGTGCAGGGGAAAAATGCCCCCTTGGACCACCCGTTCCCGTGGTGCAGCACCACAGCTCCTGTACAGCTCAGATGGGCTCCCCATTGCAGTTGATTCTGAGGTTTCTCTCAGGTTTGGGCTGTGTTTTTGTAGAAAGCGCAGTGTGTTACCAACACTCGTGTTCACAAGGAAGTGTCGGTGCTTTGATAAGGATCTGCTTGGAATATTGCTTCAATTTGTATACTGGGTATCCTGATTTCGTAGAGGATGTTCCGTATACAGTGGGGAACTTGCCACTTGTGTTCTTATCACAGAATCCCAGCAGGGTGGGGTTGGCAGGACCCTCTGGAGCTGCTGTGGTGCCACCCCCCTGCTCCAGCAGGGTCACCCCGAGCAGGGGGCCCAGCATCGCAGTGTCCAGGCGCGCTTGGAATCTCTGCACACAAGGAGACTCCACAACCTCTCTGGGCAGCCTGGGCCAGGCTCCAACACCCTCCCCCCAAACAAGTTGCTCCTCCTGCTCAGCTGCAACCTCCTGCCTTCCAGTTGGTGCCCGCTGCCCCTTGGCCTGGCGCTGGGCACCCCTGAGCAGAGTCTGGCCCCAGCCTCTTGCCCCCCGCGGACCCTTAAGCTCTTGCTCAGCATTGCTCAGCTCCCCTCTCAGGCTGCTCTTCTCCAGCTCCACAGCCCCAGGGCTCTCAGCCTGGCCTGCCCACACAGATGCTCCAGCCCCTGCAGCATTGTAAATTTTCCAGTCTGGATGGCCCCACTGTCCCTAAGGGGATAGTAGCCCTTGAAAATAAGGAATTTTGAAAGAGAAAAGTAGATGTATTAGGTGAACTTCCCAGGAACTTCCCAAATCCTTCTAGTCTTCTTTTTCAGTCTGGAAGCAGAGTATTGCCAAGGTATTGAGTGTTTCTTTCCTCCATGTATCCACTGTGAGTAAACAGGGATGGCAGGGTGGCTGTCACCATTGGAGACACCCGAGAGATGGCCTTTCCCAGGGGAGGACACAGCTCTCAGGTCTATCTTCACATACAGCCTTTTTTTGCTGTTAGTGAGCTCAAGCTGCTTGTGTTCAAACGTGCGTCTCATTTTTCTCTTCTTCCAGATTCTAAGGATGTCTAAATTCGACTCGCAGCCTATTGGAAACAAGAAGGATTTAAAAAAATGGTTCTGTCAGTTTAAATGTTTGGCGCTGGAGACCTGTCCTAGTTTGCACGGCAGTAGCTTTCTAATGTGAAACACTTTCTTTAGCGCTTTGTCACTTTGGTAAATTAGTAGATATTTTGGGGAAAAAAAAGCACAACCTATTATGTGTTTGCCTTCAAAACCAAACCCAGCCTCTCCATGCAGATCCACAAACAGATATACGGAGACAGGATTCCCCTTGGGTCAACCTGGCTTTAGAGATTCCCTGGGTGAAACAATCCCTTCCTCCTCACCCCTGTGCCTTTTGCACCTACTTTAATGTCACGTTTGTGACAAAACGTCTCTTACGCATCCTTTCTGATTTTTCTTGCAGAGGATTTTCAACTCCTTCGTGTATACGGAGAAGATATCGAATGGAGAAAGTGAAGTTCAACAGGTGAGTCCAAAAACCGCTTCCCACCTCTTGTTGCCCGTGGCAGCGTTTCTGAGTCAGCTCGGAAATCACGGTTCTGTCGGGGTTT
This sequence comes from Todus mexicanus, assembly GCA_013389965.1. Lineage (NCBI taxonomy): Eukaryota > Metazoa > Chordata > Aves > Coraciiformes > Todidae > Todus > Todus mexicanus. The sequence continues at coordinate 13,093 of WEIS01058341.1, forward strand.
ATTGTGGCTGCTTTTCTAGTGTCCAGCACATCGGATAACAATGAATGGAACAGAAATTAAATGGAGATGGGGTGGTTGAGAGTTTTGCATTGCCGTGAAAAGGTTTTCCATCTGCTTTGTGCGTCTCCTTCCCTTCGAAACAAAAGAACAGAGGCAGAGCTGGGGCTCTCGTGTGGTATCTCATGTTGATTGACTCGTTTTCATGTTGGAAGTGGCTCTTGCTTTGTTTTAATTCAAAGCAAACCCACTAATACTGTTTATGAATGTGGGCAGGGTATCAGTTGCTTTGTGGAAATACGGGGCAGGTACAACCTCATGCATAACGGTTGTGGTTGTGGGGGTTTTGTAATTTGGGGGATGGGGGGTGCTTGTCTTCTGGGAGCACATTTGAACATTGAACTCTTCAATTTAACCGTGAGATAATAGATTTAAACACCTGGGCTGTTCGCATTTCAATACGGGCATACAATCAGAAGATTAATTTAGGATCCATTCTAAAGCAGATCAAATCGATCATGTTTGCTGCTTGACAAAAATGAAGGTACCGATTCTGCAGGCTCATAGCTGCACCTTCGTGGTAAACGTGGTGGGTTTTGGGAGAAGAGGCGGCTGCTGCTCTGCATCTGAACAAAGAACTGGCTTTTTCTGCCACTTTAAGCATGGACTCACCCGCACAACCTTCAGCGAGTAACCCAACCTTCCCAGACCCCCATCGAACCAGTCTTAATGTTCAGTAAAAACAAAAGCACCTCAGAGCAGGGCTCTCCGCGGGGAAAAGGGAATTGCTCCTCAGCCTTGTAGCTCCCCGGATTTGTGCCTGAGCTGCTGTTGCTGGTTTCTGAGAGCGTATCAGTTCATGGTATGCTTGTGTGCACTAAAACTGGTCACGTCATCGAGGTGGATTAACACTCCGAGTTTTATTTACTGAAAAACAGTAAAAATCCCAGACTGTTGTTTTTTCCTTTTCAAAGCAGAGCTGGCTCAGGTGGGATTGTGAATCTTGATCTAGGTGATCCTGCTCCCGCGGGGGGGATTGGACTAGATGATCTTTCAAGGTCCCTTCCAATCCTGAATATCCTGTGATTCTGTGAATCCCTGCACACTCTATTTAAACTTCTGGAGAGTTTGCACTGGAGAGCAGGGCTCAGCATCTTTTCTCTTTCGGAAGAAATATGGTGGCTTTTGATGGGATTATGGTCAATGTAGGAACTAAATTTAGTTTGCAGAAGGTGGAATAGTTTGGGAAAAGGTCCACTGACGCTGGGTTTCTGTTAAACCAAAGCCAAGACTGGTGTAGAAGCCTTGTCCCATGCTGGCATTAAATTGAAGTGTGTAATGATGTTGCCAGAAAAAATTCGTAAGTATAAAAGCATGGGATTAATGATTTAGGGTTTAAATGAGAGTCTTTGATTGACATCATACAGGTTTGAAGGTGAATCTCTCATGCGTGTTATCACAAAAAGGGCAAGATTTGTGTTCAGGCAAGTTCACCTTGTGTTTGTGCTAGAAGTTCGTTCGGTGAGACATGGATGTGTGTGGGAAATAACAGAGGAAACCAGAGCAACACTTGAATCCCAGTAAATTACCCTAATTCTGGTATTAATGATTGCTTGACCCTACGGATAATAGTGTCTCGACTGTAGTAATAGATGTGACTCCTCACAGGAGGTTTTTCCTGGCTGAGGTTAGGTACAAGGCATTTGATGCGAGTTCTTCCTGAAGCTTGATTGTTTTGTGGGAGCCTGGCGGGAGAAACACATTTGGGATTTTCAATCATCGCAGTTGAGATCATCACCTATAATGTGAGAGCAAGAAAATACCAGCAGGTGTAAATAAGCCCTCCTAAGGGAAGGGGTAAATTACCCCTCCCCAAAAAAATTAGGAAGGGTAAATAAGTCAGGAGGACATTCCCTCTTCTGGGTTTGTTCCCACTGCCTGCCTTTGTTTTACTACCTTTCTCATTTCACTTCTCCAATGAATTGTCCAGAAGACTTTTCATGCCTTTAATAATTATCTTGAGCTTGTTTGGCTTCTGGGTTTTTTTTTCCTATTTTTTTCTTCTTCTTTTTCTATTAAGCAGTCACCAGTATGGATGTCGTGACATGGGGGCAGCAGATGTGCTGTTCATGTTGTATTAGAACCCTTCAATTATTTCAAAATCTCCTCTTTTTCAAAAAAAAACCAAAACCCCATCCAAATTACCTTTCTTTTTTTGCCAACCTCTCATTGGAGAACATGTAATTAAGAAGAGATCCTATGGAACTGGCTATAACTACATCCTCTTCTCTTCATGTAAGTGGTACCTTTTTTCCTCTGGAAGTCCAGATCCACAAAGCTGCTTATTTTAGTTAATTCCTTATCATTGTTACTAATTTATACAATTCTTGATGTCTTCCTATTGATAATTCAGGCATACGTTTTTTTGTGTGTTGGTGTATCAGTGAAGTACTGTAAAGAAAATGAAAAAATAAATAAATTGGATGCCCAAATTATGATCCCACAGAAGAAATTTGGACAGGAATCATGCAATTGGTGATGGGAGGTGGTTGGTTTACGTGGTGCCCAAGGTTGGACGTGCAGGAACGGTAATGGTCCAGCGATGTGGACAGGAGATGGGTGAAGCTGGAGCCCACTGTCCTCCCTTGGAAGACTTCGACTTCCCTATAAGCTGGTGCAGGTGGGTACAAAGGGACCAGGAAAGAGTAGTTTTTGCCCGACTTGAAATGTTTAAATCTGAAACCATCACAACATTTTAAAAGCCAGGTTCTCTGGCTTCGCCGTGGCGCTAGGGTAACGTTTTGTCAAGTATTTCTGGGTGGTCTCTGCGCTGTGGAAGGGCCATGTGGGCTGGATTATACATATCAGATGGCTTTGGAAAGCCAAAAGTGATTTTGGGGAAACCAAGAAACCAGATTAAAACTTCTTTGAAGTCTCGACTATCGCTTCTCCACTTAGGAAAAGACGCTGCTTGTTTCCCGGCCGCAGATGTCCGTATTCACCCCAAGTCGATATAAATAACTGTCCAAACACTGTAGGTAGTGTGATGAATTCGGAGCTGTCAGAGGAGAAAAACGAGGCCCCGGTGAAGCATAATTACTGTGGTTAAAAGCTCACCAGCGAAGTGCATGGAAGAATAATTGAGCACTTCTGTTTCATTAATAACCAGCTCTTTTAGCCCTAATGAATCACGAACAACATAACCGGAGTTTTATGAGTAAGGGTAGGACAGCGAAGCGGGATCGTCTCGAGCAAATGCAAACAAATGTAAGCAAATTAAATCCCCCGTCGCTCATTCCTGCTTTTGTCAGTCATTAACATTTTCTTAGCAACTGATACCCGAAGGCAGTTAATTACGGCTTTATGTCAGGCAGGATTTTTTTTTTCTCTGGCAGCCCTCGGAATTGTTGGGGTGGGGGTGACCTGTTGGGGTGGGTTTTGGTTTTTTTTTTAATACCAAACTGTGTAAATAATGACTTAGAGTTTGTTGAGAAAGTGAAAAACTCCAGCTGTTGGCCTTCAGGCCGAACTCTTTAATACGCTTGGCTTTGCTCGTGCCACACAAGGAGAGTTTTACCTTTTGACGTTAAGCTGCTCACGCTTTTAAGGGCTGGAGTTATGGAATGGCTACGGCTCGTAACAGATAAAACCTTCTTTTTTTTTGCTTTGAATAGGTTCTTAAGAATCAGATAGCCGTTGCCAAAAATAACTTGGATTCCTTTCCTGCGAGTTATTTCAGTATCGGAGAACTCGCATACGGGGTGAAAATTCAGGGGTGTGAACTAGCGATAGGAATAAAGTGGCCGAGGGTTGGTTTTATTAGGGGAAAATCTCGATTAGCTGTTTTCAAGGAACTCGCCGTGTGTTCAGCATCTTGCCAGACATCTGGTTTCTGTGGTGTAGAGAATATGAAACCAGACTCCAAGGAGGAGAGAGGAAGGTGACGGTGCCTTGAGCAGGAGCCTATTTACCAGCTTCACGCAGGACAGTCTGGATCCCTTGAGCTCTGGTAGAGTTCAGCAGCAACGACACCTCTGCAGACAGAAATTCATAATTGGTTCTTCTATTTCTGTCTGCCTGTGAATCCTGGGGAAAGAAGCAGCAGCAGCAGCAAATGCAATTAGTTGAGATAGGCAATTGTAAATATGCATACGTCTGCTGAAAACTACCTTGCTGGAATATTCCTGGGAATGTTCGTGCCTGTTTAAAGGTTGGGGAGGACAGAGACAGAGAATTATTTATTATTTTTCAGAATAAGTGAGTGAGATAGGCCTTTTGTCATTAGGATTTTCTTTTCTTCCTGTATCCTTCTCTCCATGTCACTCCTGAATTTAGAGGTAGAAGACTGTCATTCCTTTTCCTTCTGGCTCATTCAGAGCATAATTACCATCCCTAAAAATAGCAGGAGAGAATCAGTATCGTATAAATCTGCCAGGAACTGCTGAAGAAATGGAAGGAAGTTAGTTGGGAGGTTCGGGAACAAAATTGTGAGGCTAAATACTGTTTTTTACAAGTATGCAATTTTGTTTCTAATAGAATCAGGGTTCCCAAAGTTTGATGGGGTCTTTTTTTGTGTTTGTTTGGTTTGGTTTTTGTTTCTTTTTTTTTGAGAAATGGTATATAAAAAAATAAATACCCCCCTGAAAGCTGAAATCTTGACCGATTTGGGATTGAGTAAATTGTGTCTGCCACAAAAATGTCTTTTGGAGTACTACAAAGCATTCCGCTTGCAACACAATATATTTTGAATTCAGAAATGCTTGTATTTCAGAGTTGTAAAAGCCAAGGCTCAATGACCTTAAGGGTTTTTTGCAAGCTAAATGACTAAGAGCTGTCACCATTCCTTCTTTCTCTTTGCCAGGTGGTTTGTATTCTCCTAGCTGATGGGTTTTAATAAGCTGTGGGACAGGACACAACTAACTCTACCATGTTTTGTTCTCTACATGCTCCTTGCAAGGGCCAGCATCTTAAAAAAAGACTGGATGCCACACTTAGTGGCAGGGTTTAGCTGAGTGGTGGTGGTAGGTTATAGGCTGGACTCGATGATCTCAGAGGTCTTTTCCAGCCTTAATTATTCTATGATTCTATGATTCTATCTTGTCAGACCCCAGCTACCCACATGATGTTCTCGTTTCCTTCAGGAAATGTGCTTGTTATAAAAATACTATAGGAGTTTTAAGGAGCTTCTTTGCAGTCACGCTAATGAAAGAACTTCTCACCACCTGAATTACTTTACTTATATTTTTTTTTTAACCAAGATGGGATGTCTTTCTGGTATGTAGCTACACCTCAGCCAGCAGGACAGGCTTGCTGCAGAAAGGCTTCTGCTGGGGAAGGACACGGGTCATCAAAAGCCTGGGTTTGCAGTGCTGGT
>WEIS01058342.1:0-13601 GCA_013389965.1 Todus mexicanus
AGCAGGGTCACCCAGAACATGTTCTCCAGTAGTTCCCCGTCTCTCTTGAGCTGGGGAGCCCAGAACTGGGCACAACTCTCCAGAGGTGGCCTCGCTAGGACAGCGTAGAGGGGGAGGAGAACCTCCCTTGACCTGCAACCCACACTTTTCTTCATGCACCCCAGGACACCCTTGGCCTTCTTGGCCCCAAGAGCTTCTTAACTCTGCCAAGAACAGGTTGTACATGGATATTTTAAGAGGCAAGCAAGGGAAGGCTGCAGGGTACAAAGGTGCCAGGAGGGATTTCTTCCATGCTTCACTTCTTGCACTCCCAGTGCCCTGAAGGGTGGGGATTGTGTGAGCTCTTGCTTCAGCAGCTCTGCTCATGGCGTTGTGAGGAGCATCTTCCTGGGAGGAGCTGATGGGGACCCTGCTGAGGCTAAGGCCTGGGAGAGCAATACCACAGATCTCTAGAGCCTGGGAGCAATCTTTGGGGGACATGCCATCGTGAGGGGAGTAGGTTGCAACCAGTACGAGTGTCTGGGAGGTAGTGACAGGATAATTGCACCAGGAGCATGGGCCTAGAGCTTCTTTCTGCCATTTCACAGGAGCTCTCTTTGTTTGTACTGGTAGGAAAAGGTTCATAAGCTCATGTCAGGCCTTATCTGCTCATTATCCTTCCATCCCCTCCTCTCCTTCATCCCCTCTTCCTTTCTCTGCCCTCCCCTGGATCTTGCAGCGATCAGGTACTTCATCCCCAGCTTTGGTGGCAAGTCCTACCTGGCCTTCAAGATGATGAAGGCGTACCACACTGTGCGCATCGCTATGGAGTTCAGGGCAGTGGAGCTCAGCGGGCTGCTGCTCTACAACGGGCAGAACCGTGGCAAGGACTTCATTTCCCTGGCGCTGGTCGGCGGCTTTGTGGAGCTCAGGTGGGTGCCCTTCCCCTCAGCCCTTGGTGGTGTGATCTCAAAGGTCTGGGTGATCTCAAAGGTCTTTTCCAACCTTGTCATACGGTGAAACTGTGTGGAGGAAGCAGAGCAGCTGCTCTTGCCAGAAGAAGGGTCCTTGCAGAGCACCGGGAAGATGCTGGGGCCAGATGTCACCTTGCTGCAGGGTGATGCAGACGTGGACCTCCCCTTCTTCTGCCCCAGGTTTAACACTGGCTCCGGCACGGGCGTCATCACCAGCAAGGTCCGTGTTGAGCCTGGCAAGTGGCACCAGTTGGTGGTGAACCGCAACCGGCGCAGCGGCATGTTGTCCGTCGACGGGGAGCCCCACGTCAGTGGGGAGAGCCCGGCGGGCACCGATGGGCTCAACCTCGACACCGACCTGTTCATCGGGGGAGCGCCAGAGGACCAAATGGCTGTGTGAGTGAGGCTGCTGGGCTGCTGGCCTGGCTGGCACAGCATCTGCCTTCGGTTTGGGGCCCCTCACTCCAAGAAGGACCTGGAGGGGCTGGAGTGTGTCCAGAGAAGGGCAATGGAGCTGGGCAAGGGGCTAGAGCAGGAGGCTGGGGAGGAGCGGCTGAGGGACCTGGGGGTGTTGAGCCTGGAGCAAAGGAGGCTCAGGGGAGACCTTCTGGCTCTCCACAACTCCCTGACAGGAGCTTGGAGCCGGGGGGGTTGAGGCTCTTCTCCCAAGGAATAAGCAACAGGACAAAAGGAACCGGCCTCAAGTTGTGCCAGGGGAGATTTAGGTTGGACCTGAGAAATTATTTCTTCCCCACAAGGGTTGCCCAGGCCTGGCCCAGGCTGCCCAGGGCAGGGGTGGAGTCCCCATGATCCCTGGAGGGGTTTCCAAGCCCTGGAGATGTGGTGCTGAGGGCAATGGGTCAGTGGTGCCCTGGCAGTGCTGGGAGAATGATTGGTGATTGGACTCGATCTGAAAGGTCTCTTCCAACCAAAATGCTGCTACCACTGCAGCTCTGGCAGCTCTACAGGGACGTGGGTTGGTGGTGCCCTGACGGTGCTGGGTTAAAAGTTGAACTCAGTGATCTTCAAGGTGTTTTCCAACCAAAATGATTCTATGATTCCATGATTCTGTTGCTGCTGCTGCCGACAGAGCATCCGTGGAGGCTGCAGCCTGCGAGAAGGCTGGAGGTGGTGGCTGGAAGGTCTTACTGCCCTGCTGGGGAGCAGAGCTTGACCCAGCTGCGTGGAGGGTCTCTGCATTTTTGTCGTCAGGGATAAAAACCCCCACCCGCTTTGTCCCGTGTCCCCTCAGGGTGGCAGATCGGACGGCGGCTACGGCCGGGCTGAAGGGCTGCATCCGCCTCCTGGACGTGAACAACCAGATGTACGACCTGCGGGAGAAAGGCAGCGACGTGCTGTACGGCAGCGGGGTGGGCGAGTGCGGCAACGACCCCTGTCACCCCAACCCCTGTCACCACGGCGGCATCTGCCACGTCAAGGAGGCGGAGATGTTCCACTGCGAGTGTCTCTACACCTACACCGGTACGGGGAGGGGGCTGCAGGCAGAGCGGTGCTGGGGCTCCTCAGCCCGCTGGCTGAGCATGACGGGCCGGGTGGGGGTTGGTCTCTTCTCTCAGGCTGCCAGGGACAGAACGAGAGGACACAGTCTTCAGCTGCGTCAGGGGAGGGTGAAGCTGGATGTTAGGAAAAGCTTTTTTCCAGAGAGAGTGATTTCCCACTGGAATAGGCTGCCCAGGGAAGTGGGGGAGTCACCGTCCTTGGATGTGTTCAAGAAGAGGCTGGATGGGGGACTCAGGGGCAAGATTTAGACGGTTAGATGATATTGGGGAATAGGTTGGTGATAGGTTAGGGAATAGGTTACAGGTTGGACTTGATGATCTCTACGGTCCTTTCCAACCTTGTTAATTCTATGATTCTATCATCCCATACGAAGAGCTGGGGCGGTGGGGGGAGTTGGCAGCAGCGAGTTAGAAGGAGAAGCGTCGGGTGAAGGTGCATCCAGGGGTGTTGATAAATTTGACGTGTAGACCTGTTTGTGTGCACATAAGATGAGGGTCAGGGTCTGTTTGCTCTCATGCACAACAGAGCCTCTCCTTGCGTTTTAGGGATGCAATCTTGAATATTATTTTATGTATTGTTGTATTTATTATTTATTTTATTGTTTATTATCTTTACTTTTTATTTCTTTATATTTTAATATTATTATTTTCACTTGAATCTGAGGAGAAACTTGTTTGCAGTGAGGGTGCCAGAGCCTGGCCCAGGCTGCCCAGGGGGGTTGTGGAGTCTCCTCCTCTGGAGATGTTTCAAACCCGCCTGGACGAGTTCCTGTGGGACTTGGTGTGGGTGATCCTGCTCCGGCAATGGGGGGATTGGACTGGAGGAGCTTTCGAGGTCCCTTCCAACCCCTGACATTCTGTATTTCTGTGATTCTGTAAGCTGGTGAGGGTATCACCTGCTATTTGCAGGGTCCACAGCAGGGGTGCTTCTTGGGGTCACAGCAACCCAACCTGAGACAGGAGGGAAAGGCTGGCAGGGCATCAGGAGACACCAGTGCTGTTTATCTCGGGCCGAGCGGTGCCTGGGGGCTGTTGGTTTGAGCTGCTGATGTGACGAGCTGCCTTCTCTGCTGCAGGACCGACGTGTGCCGACGAGAGGAACCCCTGTGAGCCTTCGCCCTGCCACGTCTCTGCCACCTGCCTGGTGCTGCCGGAGGGAGGTGCCATGTGCGCCTGTCCCATGGGCCGCGAAGGAGACTTCTGCGAGCGAGGTGGGACGGGAGCTGGCGGAGGAGCGGGGCTGGGCAAGGGGGTGGAACTGAAGGTGCTGATTTCCCCAGCCCGGGTGGCCAGGAGGCCTTGGCTGCTGGGGCTCTGGGGCTCTGGCTGAAGCTGCTCCGCCTCCTCTTCCTCACCATTCCCTCGTTTGTGCCCAGTGACGGAGCAGGACCACACCATGCCCTTCCTCCCGGAGTTCAATGGCTTCTCCTACCTGGAGCTGAATGGGCTGCAGACCTTCGTTCCTGACCTGCAGTAAGTGCCAGGGGATGGGAGAGGGGCAGGAGAACACAGCGTGGCTGCCTTGGGGGAGAGAGCTCGGGCTCTGAGCCTCGTCTGTCACACGCTGGCTCTCCCTAGAGGTGCTCCCTTTGCCTGCTTTAGAGCTTTAACCCCTAGTCCCAGGCAGGCAGAGATCTTCCAAGGTCTCAGCACATGGTGGTGGAGGAAGAGAGCCCGTAAGCAGCTGGATTGGAGGGTATCCGTGATCATCCTTCTCTCCTCAGGGACAAAATGTCCATGGAAGTTGTGTTCCTGGCCAAGAACCCCAGCGGCATGATCTTCTACAACGGCCAGAAGATAGATGGCAAAGGGGACTTTGTCTCTCTGGCTTTACACGACGGCTACCTGGAGTACAGATACGACCTGGGCAAGGGGGCGGCCGTGCTCAGGTAGGGTGGGCTGCGGGGATGGCGAGCTGCTCCTCAGGGTGGTTTACAGCACCTGTGTTTGCAGGTGGTGCCACCAGAGCTCTCACCCACGTGTCTTCTCCTCCCTTCTCAACCCCAGGAGCAAAGAGCCGGTTCCCCTCAACACCTGGATAAGCGTCTTGTTGGAGAGGAATGGGCGCAAAGGGGTCATGAGGATCAACAACGGCGAGAGGGTGATGGGAGAGTCACCGGTGAGTTGGTGGGCCGGGGAGAGCTCTCTGGGCTTCCAGCCCTGCTCCTCTTGCGTGAAATGAGCTGAGAAGTTTCCGGGCTTGGGGGTTTTTGTTCCCTGCAGTGGCTTTAAGGGTGAAGGAGGAGCAGGTGAGGCCTGGGGAGGAAAGGATGGTGCAGGGCAGAGCTTGCTCTGCTGTAGGACAGCAAGTATACACCTCTTTCAGCTCTTTCTCCCTCCTTGTCCCTCACCACACACAGAGCTGTAGCTCTTTAGCTTCTTCTTGGGGGCCGTTGGCTTCAGGGATGGGTTTGAGCCTGCTCACACCCGCACCCACCCACCCACACCTTTTTGCAGGTCCTCGACTGCCCCAGTGTGGGGCAAGTACTCAAGGCACACTTGCAGCTCATGCTACCGCAGTGTTGGGCCCGTGTGATGATGCCTTGATGATGCTCAAGAGCCTTGATGATGCTCAGGATCCCTCCACGGCGCTGGCTCCTCAGAGCTTGGCCAGGGGGCACTCACAGAGCGGTCAAAGCTCCCTGGGGTTTCATGGCAGGGCCACCAACCATCCTTTCACCCACCTTTGCAGTGGGCAAGCTGATAATGCTGAAAGGAGGTTGGAGTCAGGCAGGGGTTGGTCTCTTCTCCCAGGCAAACGGTGACAGAACAAGAGGACACGGTCTCAAGCTCTGTCAGGGGAGGTTTAGGCTTGATGTTAGGAAAAAATTCTTCCCTGGAAGGGTGCTGAGCCATTGGAATGCGCTGCCCAGGGAGGTGGTGGAGTCACTGTCCCTGGAGGTGTTTAAGAGGAGATATGAGGCACTTAGTGCCATGGTTTAGATGATGGGTTGGTGTTGGGTCATAGGTTGGACTTGATGATCTCGAAGGTCTTTTCCGACCTTGTAATACTGTGATACTGTGAAAAAGCCCCAGTTGCTGCTGAACTCATCCTTTAAGATCCCCCACCAAGTGCAGCATTCCTGCCAAAGAAGAGATCTCTTTCTCCCCTCGTCTTTTCAAGCTTCTCTCCGAGCGCAGGTTGCCCCTGGATGCCAGGGTGGCAGCGGCCCCTCCTGTGCCTTCTGCAGCTCCCCTGGTTGCAGCGGTGTTCTTGCAGCCCTGCATGTTACGATGTCACCCACTGACCTCCCTTTTCTCTCTCTCTCTCTCTCTCCCTTTGATTTTCATTTGCGTTTCCCCCTCCCCTGCTGTCTGGATCCCAGAAATCCCGTAAGGTAAAGATAAGTATGACCCACCGCGCCTCCATCTCATCTGCCATCGGCACCTCGTTCTTTTTCTGTTGTTCTCCATCCAGATCTCAGTGTTCCACCCGCTCCCCTTCCCATCCAACCGAGCAGCTTTAGGATCTCTGTAGACTAGCGACACTTCCTTCCTTTTCCCCTCATTAATTCCCAGCCGGTTGTTACGTTGGTTTTGTTGTTGTTGTTGTTGTTGTTGTTGTTTTGGAAGCATTTCAATTAATCCGGTCATGTTTCTCGTGCTCACTCCACAAAGCATTAGCTAGTGATTCATATAACTGCGTCTCCGCCTCGCTGCTGAGCCCCTGGGGCCAGCCTGGGAGCTCGGGAGGGAACATCGCTCCCGTTGTGTGCCCAGGGAGCCCTGGGGTTGAAGACTCACTCGAGACTCTCCGTGCTGGGCGGTTGGGTGCAGGGTGACAGCAAGGAGAAGATCTTTCTCCAATCAGCCACGTGAGATGCAGGAGAACCTCCTCTAAGCCATCTGCTGTAGAGAACCTGTCACAGCTGGATGAGTCCAAGCTGAGTCCCTCGGGGATGTGTTTGGCGTTAAATATTAGCCCTGGTGAGGCTGAAGCAATATTTGTTTTGGGAGCCTCCTAAACCCAGAGACCTCCACAACCTGAGAGCTCTAGAAAAGCATCTCCCCAGAATTCTATTCCCATGAAACCTTTTCCTTGCGTGGCTGTGGACAGGCAAGACCTTGCAGCTTGGCATGAGGAGGTTCTCTGGAGGCTCCTTTCTCCCAGCACCATTTACCTAGCCCGGTTTGGTGCCAGATACATGGAGTTCACCTTCTCCTTGTGCTCAGCAGTGGCTCTCCCTGGCAGTGCCATGGCTGGTGGCCGGTGGCAGGTCCTGGTGGCAGGGCAGGGTGGCTGGCTGGGACAGGAGCAGTGCAGGGAATGCAGGAGAAGGTGAGGAGCTGGTCCCATGCGGGATGCCAAGCCCAGCCTGCCTTTCCCACCTCCTGGGGCAGGGCTGTCCTGCTCGCTTGGCCACGCAGGAGGCTGTGCTGGACCCCAGCTTGCCTTCTGAGGGGCTCTCCTGCTCCGTCCTGTGCAGAGAGGGCTGGGTATTTCTCCTTCAGGAGGCTCTTGCTCCACACAAGCCCTGCCCTGGGACACAGCCCGTGCCTTGAGGGAGGACGGCAGGGAGCGAGGTGTTTCCTTCCCACCAGCCCAGTTTCTGGTGCCTGCTCTGCCCACAGCGCTGCCCTGCTCTCAGCCTCCTCCGATCCCTGCAGAGCTGGGCCAAGTGAGGAACAGCCCGACGTCTTCTCCGTCTTATCTTCTCCCCTTTCCTCCCCAGGTGCCTCACACCTTCCTGAACCTGAAGGAGCCGTTTTATGTGGGGGGAGCCCCTGATTTCAGCAAGCTAGCTCGAGCGGCTGCCATCTCCACCAGCTTCGAGGGAGCTGTGCAGAGGGTAAGGAGCCTCCCTGGTAGCCCAGGGCAGGTGTCTGGCTGGGAGATGTGGCATCTGGGCTGGTGTGTGGATCCCTGTGCGCTGAGGGGCACACCCAGTTCAACAGTGGCCGTGGTGGGTGGCAGAAGGGTGGGTGGCATGGTGGGTGCATTGCAGGAACATGTTGGACTTGGGACCGGATTCCCATCTCCCCCTTCCTCGTGAAGATACCGGCCTCTGCCCCTCCTTGATGATCTTAAAGGTCTCTTCCAAGCAAAACCAATTCTCTGATTCCTCTTGCTCCTGTCTGCCAGATCTCCATCAAGGGGGTACCTGTGCTGAAGGAGCAGAACATCCGCAGCGCCATCGAGATCTCCACCTTCCGAGGCCACCCCTGTACCCAGAAACCCAACCCGTGCCAGAACGGAGGCACTTGCAGCCCCCGGCTAGAGAGCTACGAGTGTGCCTGCCAGAGGGGCTTCTCCGGGGCTCACTGTGAGAAAGGTGAGGCTGGACACCGACCCTCCCCCACCAGCCAGACACGATGGTGACCCATCGGTGTCTCCAGATCAGGGTTTCTTTCCTACTACCTCCCTGATTTTAGCACCGGGACCGTCACCGAGCCCAGGTTCTTCCCCAAACTTCAGCCAGGAAACCGAAAAGGCTTCAGAGTTCATGACAGCTGGCTGCAAACCAGGGGGATGGTCCAAACTTCCAGGCTCTAAAGCCACAGCAAAGCTTTCCAGGAGCTTGCTTAGGGTGCCACCACGCACACCTGCGCCAAGGGATGGCTACGTTGCCTGACAGCTCTTCTTTTCCCCACCTCCAGTGATCATTGAGAAGGCTGCTGGAGACGCAGAGGCCATCGCTTTCGATGGTAGGACCTACATGGAGTACCACAACGCCGTGACAAAGAGGTAACTTGGTTGCCGAGCTGAGCGGAGGTCAAAACAAGGAGTCAGGGCTGTTAGCTGGCTTCTCCAGCGGCTGCTCCACCCTCACCCCATGGGCTAGGGTCACATCTGTGGACACTGTGGTCTCTGTGGTTATACCGGTCCTTGGGGCTTCTCTCTTGAGATAAGCGGAGCCCACTACACAACTGCTGCCTGAGGTCCTCCAGGATGGATATTTCTCCTACAGGAGGCTCTCGGTCCAGCATGGGGTGGCTCAGTACCCTCCCTCAGCACTGTCCTACAGCCCCGTGCTTCATTCCCGGCTCCACGACGCTGGGACAGGGTTCGCAGGTGGCTCCATCCACCTGCCTCTTCCACCCTCCAACTCCCCGCTGCCCTTCCACCCTGCCTAGGGAGGGTGTCTGCGTCGAGCTGTTTGTCTGTCGGTCTCTGTCTGTCCGTCTCTTCTCAATGTCCTTGTTTCTTTGTTTTCAAGCCACCTGAGCAATGAGATCCCAGCGTAAGTACAGCCCTCCCCGACACCCATCTGGGCTCCGCCACGTCTCCCATTGCGCGGGGCGGGTGCGGGAGGAGGAATACGGGCGCTCTCCCAGGGGTCTGCCGTGAGCAGGAGTTCCCGTTTCAGGGTGAGGGGGTCACACCCACACACACGTGTGGATTTAGGAGAAGCAGCTGAGGGAACTGGGGAAAAGGAGGCTCAGGGGAGACCTTCTTATGCTTAACTCCCTTGAAAGGAGCTTGGGGGCGGGTGGGGTTGGTCTGTTCTCCCAAGGAACAAGTGATAATCACAGATTATCGCTTTATTAAGATGAAGAAATGGTGTCGAGTTGTGCCAGGGAAGGTTTAAGTTGGACATTAGGAAAAATTTCTTCCCTGCAAGGGTTCCCCAGGCCTGGCCCAGGCTGCCCAGGGCAGGGGTGGAGTCCCCACGATCCCTGGAGGGGTTTCCAAGCCATGGAGATGTGATGCTGAGGGACACAGTGTAGTGGTGCCCTGGCAGTATTGGGTTAATGGTTAGACTCGATGATCTTCAAGGTCTCTTCCAACCAAAATGCTGCCACGACTGCAGCTCTGGCAGCTCTGCAGGGGCCCAAAGGCACTCAGTGTCTCGGTGGGTGGAAGCAGCCGTGTTCATGCAGCCGTGTTCCTCGCTGCGTGGGGGAGACTTGGAGTGATACCTGCCTGTCACCGCCTCATTCCACCTCATTCTCCGCAAGCTGGGCTCTGCGGGAGGCTCGGGAGGCTGAGCTGCGCGCATGCGTGTGTGCATGGCAGCTCCGGGGGAGCCACAGAGCCCACCAGCCGCACGGTCACCACAGCCTGGGGGTTGGTTGCTCTGGTGGTTTGGAAGGAGCCAANTGCTGAGGGACACAGTGTAGTGGTGCCCTGGCAGTATTGGGTTAATGGTTAGACTCGATGATCTTCAAGGTCTCTTCCAACCAAAATGCTGCCACGACTGCAGCTCTGGCAGCTCTGCAGGGGCCCAAAGGCACTCATGGTCTCGGTGGGTGGAAGAGAAGCGCAGCCGTGTTCATGCAGCCGTGTTCCTCGCTGCGTGGGGGAGACTTGGAGTGATACCTGCCTGTCACCGCCTCATTCCACCTCATTCTCCGCAAGCTGGGCTCTGCGGGAGGCTCGGGAGGCTGAGCTGCGCGCATGCGTGTGTGCATGGCAGCTCCAGGGGAGCCACAGAGCCCACCAGCCGCACGGTCACCACAGCCTGGGGGTTGGTTGCTCTGGTGGTTTGGAAGGAGCCAAACATCCTTCGAAGCTAGACAGACGTGAGCCGTATCCCTGCAGCTGAGCAGAAAGCCGCTGCCTTCGTGCCCTGCCTTTCCCAGTGCTCTGCAAGGGGAAGTTCCCAGCCTATTTTGGCTGTGCGTGCCCCATCCTGCAAGGGAGCTTAGCGCTTCTCCCCACATCCCTCTGCTGGGATTTGGCAGCAGCACCCGCTGGCCCTGCCAGGGCTGAAGGACCCATTGGGTTGCCCATAAAAAGTAGTTTCTTCTGCCTGCAGGCAGAGACCGGGGTGTGCCTTGGGCAGGACTCGTGCTCCAGTTGCTTCTCTGGCCATGACATGCCCGGACATCTTTTTTTGAATGCCAATTTTTATATATACGCCTACTTGGAGCTGGTTGTCTGAGCCTGTAGCCCCTAACGCTCTCAGACAGTGCCAGCAGGACAGCTGAAACCTTGGGTTTCCCCTTCTCCACGCAGACCCCACAGCCCGAGTGTCCTGAGGGTGACTCAGAGACCTTAGGGGTCAGTTCAGCTCCTTGCCCCAATGCTGCATCCCAAAGAACCAGCCTGAGCCTTGCTGCGGGGCTGCTCCTGTAGGGCCTTGGACCCAAAACTCCTTTCCCCCAGCACTGTCCTCTCCTGAGATACCCATCCCAGCAGGGAACACTGGTGGTTGTGACCCAGGAGCACATTGTAGAGTCCCTGCACCGCTGGGACAAGGCTGTAGTCGCTCCTCGGCATTATTATGCTTACTTTGGCTGAGCAACAACGTGCAAGCTTGAGGAAGCTCAGCCCCGAGGACGGTGGCCGAGGCTCTTGCAGCTCGTGCCGGGTGGTTTGCTCAGCTTGGGTGAAGAGCTGTGGCTGCCGAGCAGGGCTGGGCCCTGCCTGGGAGCAGGGTGGGAGGGAAGGGAAGGTCTCCTCCGCTGCCCCGCGCTTATCGCATGCTCCCCTTTCTTCCCGCATCTAAGTCCCGAAGCGCTGGACTATCCCGCGGAGCCCAGGTGAGTCTGTGCCAGGCTTTCGGCTCTCGTGTCTCGTGCTCTGCTCTCGCTGCCGCAGCTCGTCTCTGTCCCTCTGCGTGTTCCGTGTGTCCGTCCCCTCGGCTTTTTATTTCTAAGGGACGCAGCTCTGCAAAGAGGGTGAACGCAAAGGAGACCCTGTCCTTCCAGCAGCTCCTGTGCAGCTCCTCAGGGCTCCTGGGGCACCCAAACACCCAAGAGCCACGGGTGAGGGGAGAGGCTGAGCCACCTGGAGAGCACAGCCCTTGCCCAGCCCTTTGGATGCAGCGTCCCTCGGGAATAAAAAGCTGTCTGTGTTGTCTGGTCTGTGTGTGCTCGTGTCCGCGGAGTGTCCCGGAGCATCCCAGGGGAGTGGATTGGCGACTCCACGTGGCAACGTTGCCTGTTGCCAAGAGCCTTTTGCCTCTTCCAAAAGGGATTGAGCAAAGATGGGGGCGCCAACGTGGGGGAAAATCTTGTCCTTCCTTCTTTCCTCCCTTGGGAAAAGCACCACGTCTAGGAGAAAGGCTTTGCTGGCTCTGTGGGCAGTGGCCAGCCAGCCAGCCCAGAGCTGTTCACTGGCCCAAGTCACGGAGCTGAGGAGGCAAAGCCAAGACTTGTCTCTCACAGCTTGCAAGGGTGGATGTGTCTGAACCTTGTGCTCCACTGAGGGCAACACCAAGGGACAGCAGCCCCAGACTGTGTCTCAAGCTGAATGTTGGGGGAAAACATCCTGAGAAGGAGTGGGCAGCCCTCACTCAGGTCAGCAGGAAGGTAGAGGAGCTCCAGCCTTGGTGTTCCCGAGCTCAGTTGGGCAGAGCCACAGCTGCCTTCATCTAGCAGTGGCAATGGTCCTGCTCGGGGTGGCAACTGCCTTAGACACCTCCAGAGGACCATTTCCAGAGGGCCATTTATTTGATCCTGTGGCCTAGGTCAGAGCTTTCCATCTGCTATACCCCTGTGGCATCAGACCTTCTGAGCAGGCCTGGGATATTGCAGAGGCTGTGACCCCGACTGAGACCTGCCGAGTAGCCCGATGCCAAAGGCTGGTTGCAGGTTGTCCTCAGCAGGTCAGCTAGTTGGCTGGGACCAGAGAAAGCTGCTGCAGGGAGCTGACTGGCTGCCTGTTGATTCCATAGCCGTGATTTGACCCGCTCTGTCTTCTCCCCACGCAGCGAGAAGGCTTTGCAATCCAACCACTTCGAACTCAGCATCAAAACCGAAGCCACTCAGGGGCTGATCCTGTGGAGCGGGAAAGGGCTGGAGCGATCGGACTACATTGCCCTCGCCATCGTGGATGGCTTCGTGCAGATGACCTACGACCTGGGCTCCAAACCCGTCGTCCTGCGATCCACGGTCCCAGTCAACACCAACCAGTGGATTCACATCAAAGCCTACAGGTGTGGAGATGGGAGGGGAGGGGAGGGCAGGACGGCGGCCGATTGCTCTGGGATGGACCAGCCGAGAACTTGGGAGCCTGAGTCACGGCCGTGGCTCCGCGCCCTGTGATCCCCAAGGGTCACTCCTCGGCCTGGATAATAATAGAGAGGCATGTGGGCAACGCCGCGCTGGAGGGGCGCGTGTTGTGACACGCCGGGAAATGTCAAAGGGGCAGGCTCAAGGAGGTACGAAAGGTTCGTGCCTTTTATTTTAGCTGGCTGAGGGTTTGACATTCTGTTCGTGATGAGCCCGAGACGTCCCTTTTATTTTTATTGGTGGTGGGGAGTGGTGAGTGGATCACGCGGCTGGCACGCTGGGGATTGCTGCTGGTGGGTCCAGGGGGCACAGGAGGAAGCTGTGGCTGCAGGATCCCCCGGGCATTCTGGAGATGATGGTCCCCAATCCCCCTCTGGGTGGAGAAGAGCTGATGGTGCCCGGTTAAACATAAAACATCAGGCAGCTCTGAGTTTCTCCTCTACTAAGGTCCCTAATCATCATGTTTCTTCCTCCCTCCCTCCGGGAGCAGGGTACAGAGAGAAGGTTCCCTTCAAGTCGGCAACGAAGCCCCCGTCGCTGGCTCTTCGCCGCTTGGTGCGACACAGCTCGATACAGATGGGGCCCTGTGGCTGGGTGAGTCGCTGTGGAAAGGGGGATCCATCCCTGCACCCCTCACTGAGGGGCTCAGAGCCGGAGCTGGGATGTTAATGCTCCCTCACATGGCTCAGTGAGACCTTTGCCTCTCAGGAGGCTTCAGCAAGTTGGACCTAAAAAGCCCCCTGGTTGTTCTCTGCCTATAGAGTAGGGTGCCAGTGGCAGCTGAGGGACGAAGGGTTGGCTTTACCAAACGTCACTCCTTTCCACGTCTCCGTGGGCCCTGATATGAGCCATGAGCAGGCTTGCGGCTCTGAATCCCCTGAACCATCTCCATCTTCCAACTGGGAATGCTCCCATCTGCCCAGTTCCCTCACATGTGGGAGCCTCTGTTGGTTCATGAGCCTCCCAAGCGTTAATTCCTTGGTTCCTAAAGGTGAAGAGGCTGAATTCATAGAATCATAGAGGTTGGAAAAGACCCTTGGGATCATCGAGTCCAACCCTCAACCCAACTCTGCAAAGTTCACCCCTAAACCATCTCCCCCAACACCACATCTAAACGCCCTTTAAACGCATCCAGGGATGGGGATTCAACCCCCTCCCTAACTGAATCCCAGTAGAATGGAAGTTACCGGTTTAAGTGTCTCCAGGAAACCTGTTCGTATAGGTTGGA
>WEIS01058342.1:13795-23842 GCA_013389965.1 Todus mexicanus
CCTTTATTTCCTTTCTTCCCTTTTTGGGGTGGGGAGGGGGAGAGAGCATTCTGCTGCAGATTTTGGGGGTGCCCTGACCCCAAACCGTGACACCTGGGCAGGCTGCTGGCGCGCGTAGCAAGGTGTCCTTTGTCCTCCCACCCGACCTTCTCTTCTGCCTTGTCTCTTGCAGGGGGACTGGAGAAGCTGAGCGTGGCTCACAAGCTGCCCAAAGCCTACAGCACCGGCTTTATCGGCTGCATAAGGGACGTGATTGTCGACCGCCAAGAGCTGCATCTGGTGGAGGACGCTTTAAACAACCCCACGATATTACACTGCTCAGCCAAATAGACCCCCCTCCCAGGGACCCTTCCTTCTCCTTCCCTCCCTCCTGCCTATTGCTGTAATTATTTTCTATTTTTGTAAACTTATTGCTTTTTATATTTTGGGGGGGAGGGGGAAAAAGGGAGGGGAGGAAACACCTTTTCTTTTGGGTTATTTGTTCGGTTGCGGTCTATCCAGGTCGGTCAGACTCGAATCAAACAGCAGCAACAAAGGACAAACCTTGAACCAAGTCTCCGAGAAGTGACAGAAGAACTTCCCCGTTGCCACCTGCATTGTAAATCTTATTCATACTTGAAGCTTCTTTTTTGGGGGGTGATTTTTGGGGTGGTTTTTTTTTCCCCCTCCTTACTTGTGTTCTTGGGTTGTTGTTCATGTCTGCGGCGGGAAAAAGGATGCCGGTGCTGGCGAGACGCGTGGCCTTCGTGGATTCACTGCCTTCCCATCTCTGTCCTGGCCCCGAAGTCCCCTCTGCAGCGCTGGCTGAGCAGGGAAGAGGCCAGCGGAGAAAGTGGGAATTACCGCCCTGCTTTTGGGGCTGGCTCTGCCAAGCCTTCTCCTGACCTTGTCTCCCTCCTCCTCCCCCGCTTCCTCTCACTATAATTTATGTGTGTAAGGATCTCAAGTGCTTTTCTCCTTTATGCTCTGTTAAAATCAGGGATGCCATGCACTGGAAGAGAGAGACCAAGGTCTGCTCCGAGCAGGCAGAAAAGCATTGCTCTTTGGTTGTCTTATGACTGTTTGCTGGACTGAGAGGTGCTGGGGGGGAAACGTTGATTTCTCTGTTGGCTCTTCTCCTCCTCCTCCTTCTCCTCCTCCTCTTGGACATGTGCAGAAGCAGCTGGGAAACCTCGTTTCCACGCGTTGTGTTTATCCAGACATGTCCTATCCACCTGCTTGCCCTGGCTGCTCTTCCCAAGGGCTTCTGTGGACCAAGCGTTGCCCTCCCGTGCACCAGGGAGAACTTGCAGCACGGCTTCAAGAGCTGGAAGGGCTCTCCCTCTTCCAGCGCTATCGAACGGGCTGCGAGGGCACGAGAACTGGGTCCCTTTTCGCTTCAAAGTCTGTTGGATGTGATTTTTCCATGACCCACGTCCAATTTCCAGCCTGCGGGCGTGACTTGCCCTCTGTCTGCAGGGAGGATGCTTGCAGCCGGCCAGCCTGGGAACCTCTGAAATCGGAGTTTAACCGTTGACTTCAAGTTTTTTTGCAATGCAGGGTCTTCCACGCCACGATTAAAGCTCCTCTGGGTGCTGCCAGCCCAGCAGCAATGGCTTCGATGGCAACGGGCCGTGCGTCAGCTCTCGAGACAGGAGGGGTTGGGAGGAGGGATTTTTTTGTTGTTGTTTTAAAAGTATTTTCTTCCTCCACGCAAATCTTGAAAGCAAATCTTACGGTGCCAGTGACAAAGCCTCTGTGTGTGTGTGTGTGTGTGTGTGTCCGAATGAATGTCCGTGTGTCTGCGAGCCCCTGCCAAACCCGCCCGCGTCTGCGTACAACCACCGCATCTCCTGGAAGCAGAACGACGGGATCATGGCTAGGAAAGAAACAACCATTCAGGTTCCTTCTCCGTGGGAAGAATTTTCTGATGCTGTGTAGCATCTACGTCCCTTTCCAGCACCGGGACTCAACCGCGTCCCTTTGCCACCCTGAGATGGCAGCGGGCATCGCTCTGGGTGAAATCGGCTCCGTGGAGCGCACGGAATTAAGCGGAAAGATCCTGCCAAGTGTTAGCTAACGTCCCGAGTGCCATCGTTTTGAGGTTTTACCCTAAATTTCCAGCACGCCTCGCAGCGTCCCTTTACAAAAGGTACACAATGTTGGTTCTTGGCACTAAATGCCGAGCCTCGAAAAGTCCAGTTGCTTTTCTCAGGGTGAGCCCTGAGCACAGACATCCCAAAGGCGAAGAACGTAGTGTAAAACCACTTGGGTTTCTTTTTTTTCCTTCCTTTTTGGATTGAAAGAAAACTCCACCCACCCCAGATCTATGCTTAACCTAGCGACGTTCCTCTTAGAATCCAGCGGTTCGGTATTTTCGGGGGGGCTGTGCCCTCTGGAATGGAGGCTGCGTGTGGCTGGGGGTGCCTGTGTGTGTGGCTACCCCACGTTTGGAACTGGCTACTGGATGGAAACGGTGGTTGCTGGTCGGGGGTTCCTGTGGCTGTGTCGTGCCAGGGGTGGGTTGGTGTATTTCGATCCCGAGGTGTAGGTGGGTAGATGGGGGCTACCGGGGGCCACAGGCTGGGGTGGGCTGAGAGGCAAGTGCGAGCCCCTCGCCCTGCGTTTGGAGAAGGCGGGCGGCGCGATTGCGTTGGCTGCGAGCGAGATCTGGCCGTGCCAACTCCAGAGGGAGAAGGGCATGCACAGAGGAAGCTGCTAATTTTCTCGAGTGCCACTGAAATGAAGCCGGGGTCACTGCAAAAACTGCAAAACCAACTAAGCAAAAACTCCGTCTGCTTTTTGCCGGGGCTTGGAAATGCCTTAAAACCAGGACCTTGCGTCCTCGTTGTCGAGCATCTTGAACCAAGGTCAGATTCAGCAGTGCTCCCTAGGGGCTGTGCACTTAACTTCGGCTTTATTTTTAATAGCATTTATAACGTGTGTGTACAAAATCAAAACCCACAGAAGACATTGAGGTTTGGTTGGTTTTTTTTTTCTATTTTAATTATTATTTTTTTTTAAAAAAAAAAGAGATGTCCACGTGGCTTCATTTATAGGGTAAATTAATGACCGTTGTGAACTGCTGTATGAATTCTGAAGGGCAATGCACAGTAGAGGAGCAGCATGATATAACCATTACTAACTTGTGTCTTTCGTCAATCACCATGAAATAAAAGTTTGAAAACTATTAAATACGTTTTGAAGGGGCCTGCTGGTATTTTTTATTTATTTATTTTTAATTTCATTCTTTTTATTCGGTGTGGATTCCCGCTGGTGGATATCCGCCTCCCGGGCAGATGCTGTGTGAAGTCAAACCAGTATCTCCATCTGCTTCCCGTAGAACCAGAGGGGCTTGTGTTGCATCTTCTAAATGGAGACACCTTCTAAATGACTCTCCAGTCCAAGGTCTGCGGGAGGAGGACTCCTCCTCTGCGCCCATCTGATCTCACCCTCAACGCTTTCACCTCCTCAAGCGTCCACCAGCTTTCACCCTTCGTGAGCTGAGGAGCCGTGGAAAGCCAGTGGCAAGCGTGCAAGCAGGATGTGGTTTGAGATGTAAGTTCCTGCTCGAAACAGCTCTTCCTCGTGGGACCTTTCCACCTGGCCAGAGCTCGAGCGCTCTCCGCTCTGCAGCTTCATCTTCCTGCAAGAAAAGAAGGTGGGAGGTGGAGAGTTTCGTTCAATCGAAGAAAGAGCTTGCGTTCACCCGAAGGGTGTGAAGCGAGAAGAGAACGTGGGCTTCGTGCCGTTTGGGTGGCGGCTCGTTGAGCGAGCGGAGGCATTTTGCTCCCCAGTGATGATGTGCAGTTGGTTGGTGTCTGCACCAGCTCGGTAGGAACCGGCTTGGCCATGGACAATGAGACGCCGGAGACTCACAATGGGAAACAATGGGGCCAGTGTCTGAAGAGCCACAGGGGTTGCACAACTCCCAAGCGGGGCCATGTTCTGCTCAAGATCAGCCTCCCGGTGCCGCGTCTTCTTGACAATGACCTTATTATGCCACGACAGGCACGGGCTTGCAAAGCCGGTACCTCTTTCGCCAGCTTGCTGCAGAGCAGCAGGAGAAAAAGCTCTCGTTGTCTCGGCCAGAAGGAAAAGCTGAGCTCTGGCAGATGGGTTTGCTGGGTTTTTTTTACTACAGGCTGGAAAAACCCATTGTGAGGGGAGAGAGGAAGGCGAGGAGGACAGGAGCCACACTAGGGGCACGCTTGGGCAGGCAGCAAGCATGACTCAGGGGGATGGCCTGGCCACGCTGTCTGGCAGCCCTGGCTCTGAGAGCAGCCTGCTCAGCGCTCCCGGGAACACTCCATGTGTGCATCGCGCCTCGCTGCCCAGCCTGCACCGGCCGGCAGCAAACTGGGATGGTCTGGGTGCAGAGAGCAACCTGGATTTCTCTGCTGGGTATTTCCAGGGGATGGGCAGGAGGGCCAAGATCTCCCAGGAGAGGAGCATTTTCCCCAATTACTTGCGTCCCGGTTGCATAGTCTAGAAACCAGCACCTAGAAGAGGGGGGATCTATTGATGAGGAGAGGCTGAGGGAGCTGGGGGTGTTTAGCCTGGAGGAGACTCAGGGGGGCCCTTCTCACTGTCTACAACTCCCTGAAGGGAAGGTGTAGACAGGAGAGGGATGGGCGCTTCTCTCAGGCGATTTGTGACAGGACGAGAGGGCACGGCCTGAAGCGGCACCAGGGGAGGTTTAGGTTGGATATTGGGAAGCTCTTCCTCACAGAAAGGGGGATAAAACCCTGGAATGGGCTGCCCAGGGAAGTGGTGGAGTCGCCGTCCCTGGAGGGGTTTAAGGCCAGACTGGAGGCCACACTTAGTGGCAGGGTTTAGCTGAGTGGTGGTGGTAGGTCGTAGGCTGGACTCGATGATCTAAGAGGTCTTTTCCAGCCTTATTTATTCTATGATTCTATTATTCTATTCCAGGGGTTCCCTTTTGAGCTGTTTTTAACCAAGCCATTGAACAGCAGCCCCTCTCTGAGCACGTGCATCGCCTTGAGGAAGGGTCTCATTCCCCACACCCCAGCCGCTGCGGACCAGAAGTCCCGGCTTTGGGATCTCACAATGAAGCCTCAGTGCTCTGAAAGAAGGTCCCTGTAACTAGAGGCCTCAGTGACAAGGGAAACGAGGAAGGAGAGGACAGGGGTCATTGTTATCGGGGTTGCTATTTGGCCTCTGTGGTCCTCGTTGCCCCGTGAGGGATCCAGCGGCATGCGGCGGAGCTATGCAACCCGCCGGCCGGCCTCGCGGAGCACTGAGCTGGCTCCTGCTGCCAGCTCGCCGGGTATTCCCCGAATAGACATGGAATTCGCTGAGTCTTATTATAGTTATAAAAGTGCTATTTTTGCCGCTCCGGGTAGACGGGGCGGGGGCTCGCTGGCTGCGGCCCGGCTTTTTTTCTCTCTCTCGGGCAGCTGGCTTTGTTTTCTCACCCAGCATTCATGAAAGGTGCCAGATTCAGGGCATTTCTTTGGGGGGAATTTCTGTCTTTTATGCGAAGCAACACTTAACTCGACGGGAGTTGGAATTAACACTTCAGATGGCGAAGTGGGCTCTGCTTGGATAAAGCGTGGAGCGCGGCTAGAGCACACCTGGCCCCAGCTTACCCCAGGGCAAGGTTTGGGTGTCACCAGCCTGACCAGGGTGGAACTTGGAGCCCTCCTGACTCCAGAGCTGCCTCTGAGCTGAGGGTGTTCAGGGATAACAGCAAATATGTTGGTGTGGGTTGGTGGGGACAGTTTAGAGCAGGGCCTGTGGGGACAGGACAAGGGGAGATGGTTTGGAACTACAAGAGGGAGATTTAGACCAGAGAGAAGGGAGAAATTGTTGGAGCTGAGGGTGGGAAGAGCCTGGCCCAGGTTGCCCCGAGAGGTGGTCGCTGCCCCATCCCTGTCCCCATTGCAGGGGAGGTTGTTGGGGGCTCTGAGCAACCTGCTCTAGTTGCAGATGGCCCTGCTCCCTGCAGGGGGGTTGCACTGGATGCCCTTGAAAGGTCCCTTCCAACCCAAACTGTTCTATGATTCGATGTCCGACTGAGATGCTCAGGCTCTGGTGGCTTCCTTCCTTCTCTTGCTAGCGTGGCTCTCAAGTCTGCGTGAACCCACCACCAAACCCTAGACCTCCGCCAGCGTTTGGGTACCGAGCACCAGCTGAGGTTGCAGCTGGTGTGAAATCTCAGGGGCTGGCAGGACTCGGGGGCTGTGGAGCCGCTTNGATTCCCTGACGTCACTGGGAGGGGTTTCCCCGGCGGCCCCGGGCCCAGCGCCCCGGCGGCTGCGGGCAGAGGCTGCGGGACCCGCAGCGGGGCTGGAGCTCGGCGGAGCCATGACCTCCCGCAGGTAAGGGCTAAACCGAGCCTAGTTAAGCTGAGCCTAACTAAACCGAGCTTAACCAGCGGCTCCCGGACTCCGCCACCTCCTCCGGCTGTGCCCGGGCTGGAGCAGCCACGGGGTGCGGGGGGTTTGGGCTTGGATTCGGGGCTCAGATTCGGGGTTTGGTGGCCAGGCTGAAGCCTCAGCCCCAGATCCCTCTCCCTGGGCTGGTCCCTGTCCCACCGGCTCCTTCTGGTCCCCTTGGTGGAGGAGCAGGAGCAGCTTGTTCCCTGCGAGCATCTCTCTGCTGGAGGTGCTGGAAAGAGGAGCTCAGCCAGGGACCCAGCTTTCAAATTTGCTTGAAATATCTTTGTGGGCTGCGAGCTGCGGGGTGGCGGGGGGAAAGATGCTCGGGTGCATCTGGTGTGTTGTTGGTGCCTCCCCCAGCTTCTCCCAGAGAAGCTGTTGGAAAACTTGGGTCTGTTTTATTCAGCGGTGACAAGAGGTTGAGGGTTTGAGGCTTTGAGGGTATGGTGCCTTCTCGCTCCCCATGGCTCCAGAAAGGGTAAATACCCGTCCAGGGGATGGTTTCTTTCGGTGCTGCTTTGCCAGCCAGCTCAGGGTGCTGGGTGGGACGCTCGGAGCAGAGGAGCTTCTTAGAGAGCTGCTTTGGGGCGTCTTCGTTCCCCTCTGTCCTTGGACGGAAAGCAGCCTTAAGGTGACCTGGAAACGCGTTTGTTGCTAGTAGAAGTCAAGTGTGTTTTGCAAAACCCTGCCGAGGGTGGTGGCAGGGGAGCAGCCGCCGTCCAGCTGCCGGTCGCTTCAAGCTGAGAACCGGGATCGCTTCCAGGACAGGGAGCACTTGCTTGGTGTTGGGGCAGGACCCAACGTGGGCAGCTCATGAGCGGGGTTCCCACAACCATCTCTTGAAGCATCTAACAACTCCTTATTCTCCTCTTGCACCAGCAGGATTCAGGGGTTTGGTTGGTTTTGCGGGGTTTGGGGGTCTCTTCGTGCCACCCGGCGCTGGCCGTGTCCCCTGTAGAGGTGCCGAGCCGTGTTTTGTGAGCGCCCGGTTCAAAGCGTGCAGAAGTTTAGGAAGAGGCAGCGTTCGTCTGGGCGGTGCCACAGGAGATTACGAAACGTGGCTGCTGATGGGTGATGGAGTAAAAAAGCAGAGGGCCTGGCACTCGGGGCCCCCGCGTTTCGTTCTGAGCCCAGGGAGGGCTCTCTGTGCCCACAGGCAAGTCAATATTTGTCTGCGCTGCCCATACCTTGCTAGCTCCACCCTGTCGGGAAGTCACTGAGGGTGGCAGGCTGCTGGAGACAGCAGAATGGTGGCAACGCTGCTGCCAGCTCAGCGCTTGCAGGAGTGCTGAGAAACCTGGTTAGCTCGTAGTGCTGCTGCTGAGAAAGGGTCAGAGCCGCATGGATTCGCTTTTGTGCCGGGGCTTGGTTGCTCCCAGCATCTGTTGCCCCCGTCCTGGCTCTGGAAGGCTGCTCAGATCCTTTTTCCCCTACCTTGTGGCAACACTGGCTTAGCTTCAGTCTTTCTTCTCTTGCCTGGCAGCTTGTAGGGTGCCTACCAGGTTTGTGTGGTATTTTTCTCTTCTGCTTGAGCCCTGGCTGATGCCGTTCTCCCTCTGGCTCAAAGCATGGCCTGGTTCTGCCCAGGTGGATCTCCTGAGATCATTATCTGTGCTGGTGGGAGTGTTGAGAAGCTCAAGCAGTCCCTCACTAGGGATGGTGACTACAAGACCCAGCTGAAGTACTAACTAGTGGATCCTTTGCACCGTCAGCATCACACCTGCAGCCCTTCTTGCAGGGGAAGCCTTGAATTAAGGGCACTTAGATATTCATAGGCTTATGGGCTGGTTTATAAAAGCTGGTGGTGTGGAAAACCAGTGGGCAGATGGCCTGTTGTGCTGGGAGAGGGCACTGGGAAGCAGGGGGATCATTTCTCAGTAGCTCCATCCCAGCCACAGTGCTGGTTCCTCTCTTCAAGGGCCACCTCTGTGGCTGCATATTTGCATTGTGTCACTAGCTGAAAATCCTGGGAGCTGGGGATGGATACAAGCACGACAGAGCCCCAGAGATGCTGAAGGGAGTGGAACATCTCCCTGCTGGGGAAAGGCTGAGGGAGCTGGGGCTCTGGAGCTGGGAGAAAAGGAGACTGAGGGGGGACCTCATACCTGGTTAGAAATACGGAAAGGGCGAGTGTCGGGAGGATGGAGCCAGACTCTGCTCGATGGCACCAGTGACAGGACAAGGGGTAACGGGTGTGAGCTGGAACACAGGAGGTGCCACTGGAATATGAGAACAAACTTGTTTGCAGTGAGGGTACCAGAGCCTGGCCCAGGCTGCCCAGGGGGGTTGTGGAGTCTCCTTCTCTGGAGACGTTTCAAACCCTCCTGGACGAGTTCCTGTGGGACTTGGTCTGGGTGATCCTGCTGCGGCAATGGGGGGATTGGACTGGAGAAGCTTTGAAGGTTCCTTCCAATCCCTGACATTCTGTGATGCTGGTCACACTGCTTATGATCTTCTACCAGGCCATGTTAGCAAGCCCAGGGAGCAGCCTGGCGCGCGGTGGCCGTGTGGCAGGGTGTGCATGTGCGTGACACAAGAGAGAGAACCAAGCCCTGGTGTAGAAATAAAACAAGTTTGTTGCCGTCAGCCCAAACCACAAAAGCTGTTGCAAATGCTGAGCTCCAGGGCTGCTGCCGGGGCCTTATTGCGTTACTTGGTAAAAAGCAGCTTGTTGAAAGAATGACCATTTCTTTCCCTCTCCCAGCTTTAGTGGCATGTGACCTCCCAACTGCAGGAAGGGTTTGGAGGTCAGGGATGTACCAACCCCCCAGCAAGGACAGAGAATTCACGGTTCTCCTGGACCAGTGAGAGCCTGGGAGGCTCCGAGTAACTGCTGCCCCTCCTCTGCTTTGGTGTTTACGTCTGCTCGGGTGTGTTTAGAAGTCTTTTGCTGTGGCAGAGACCTTGAGGGATAAACCTCCCACCCCCGTGGCTGATCTGTGCCTTGCAGATCCCAATCATAAAGTCATCAAATCTGTGAGGTTAAAAAAGACCCTTGGGANGATGTCCGACTGAGATGCTCAGGCTCTGGTGGCTTCCTTCCTTCTCTTGCTAGCGTGGCTCTCAAGTCTGCGTGAACCCACCACCAAACCCTAGACCTCCGCCAGCGTTTGGGGACCGAGCACCAGCTGAGGTTGCAGCTGGTGTGAAATCTCAGGGGCTGGCAGGACTCGGGGGCTGTGGAGCCGCTTGGTGAGGAGCGTGGACACAACACACATGGAGAGGGAGCGATGGCACCAGGAAGGGAACGGCTCCAGGACGGGAAAAGGCTCCAGGAGGGGAAAGGCTCCAGGCAGGGGGTTGAGTTGCCATCCCTTGGAGTGTTTCAAGGGCGTAGAGATGAGGTGCTTGGGGAGATGTCTTAGGGAGGATAAAGATCAGAGTTAAAGCTTGGACTGGATGATCTTAGAGGTCCTTTCCAACCTGGGTGATACTGGGATACTGTGAGAGGGAGCGATGGCACCAGGAAGCAAAAAGCTCCAGGAGGAGAAAGGCTCCAGGAGGGGAAAAGGCTTCAAGAGAGTAAAAGGCTTCAAGAGAGGAAAGGCTCCACGGAGCAGGGCAGCGGGTCCCCTGATTCTGGCAGCCCCTGCAGCTGAGAGGCCACGGCGCAGCTCCCCTTGGCGAGCGGGGCTAGCGGGATCCGGCCAAGGCGAGCTGGGGG
>WEIS01058343.1:1609-13148 GCA_013389965.1 Todus mexicanus
CCAAGTAATTAAAAAAAAAAAAAAAGAAAATAGAGAAGAGCTCTTGTGACTTAAATATGAAATTGTAATTGTAAGTCGAACAAGCTTCTGAGAAACTACCTGCCGAAGAACTAAAGCTTGAAATAAAAGGGTTTTTTTCAAATACATTATAAGGAGGCCTATCAGAAAATTGCTAAATGATGGAGGCTTAACAGGAGATCTCCAGGAAGATAAGGGTCCCGGAAGAGAGGAAAGGTTATTTCTTTGCTTTGCTGCTTGCTATGGAGAGCTTAGGGAAGTCTTTTTCTACAGGGGGTGAGTCTGACCAACTGTCAGAACTAAAGGAGGAGGCTTTGAAAGAAATGATAAAATGAATGGTAGGAAATGAACAGGAGCAGATGGCATTCACCCAAGAGGTTTAAAGGAATTCAGATATGAAATTACTGAACTAGTTGTTGTGTTGTGCAAAGTATCACTTAAATCAATCCCAATATTATAGCAGTGAAAGACAACAAATGAGGAACCAGCTTTTAAAGGAAGCTCGGAAGCATCTGGAGAAATATAGCTTGATCACAGACTGGTAAAACTCATCAAAAAGAATATTTAAATAGAAATAAAGTGAAATCTTGCTTCAAAAATATGAGAGATCCTCGAAGGAGTTGATAGATGCATGGATGATAAATCCAGCTGATGTATTTGTCTTTCCAAAAATCTTCAGTAAGGTCCCTTCACTAATAACCCTTAAGGAAACTAAGCTGTCCTGAGGGAGGTGAGATACCTCTTGAGAATTAGTGAGTGGTTGAGAGAGATGATGAGCTTTCAGGAGGAAACAAAATATCAGCAGAGTTTCCCAAGAACCTGGCCTTGACCTTGTGCCTCTTTACTTTTTCACAAGGGAGTTTTTGACGTTTTTGTAAGGACTGCTTTTCAAACTCCCGAAATTTGCTGCAGATCAACAACACCTAAGCCTCTAGGACAGTCAAATCTAAAGCTGCTTGTGAAAAGCTGAGGGAAGATCTCACAATTCTGAATGACTAGGTGATAAAATGCCAGAATAAGTTCGTGGTCAATAAAGGCTGAGTCATAAATGTAGATGAAAGCAGCCCTGACCATACACACATAATCACAGTGTGAGAATGAAATAGATCTGCATAGTGGAGAAAGTGCCATTAAAATGGCAGCTTAGTGCTCAGCAGTGCCAAAGCCAGCAGAGGTGTTCTCAGATTTATTAGGAAAGGGACAGCTAATGCCACGGAGAGCTGTGTGACGCCACCATCTAACTTCATGTCACGTACAAAGTTTGTGTACTGTGTGGTTGTGCTCCCCTTGCCTCAAAGATGATGCAGCAGATGTGGGAGAGGCTCAGAGAGGGGTGAGAGGTGTGACACAGCCTCTGCGTGGGAGAGCACAAGCACCAAGCAAGGGCCATCGTCTCTGCTTTTGGGTTGAAAAGAAATATAGACAAGTTCCTCCTGGAGACCTTTTGCTGGGAGTGAGCCAGGAAGGTGTAGTAACTTTAGTTCAAGAAGTCTGTAGCATGTGGTTGCTGAGTGAAAACAGATCAGACAAGACAATGTTAACAGCCTTGCCTGGTTGTCTACCTACACATTTTTGATCACATGTACTCACGACTTCTGAAGCTCTGTCCATCATCACTGTCACTAAGTGCATATCATTGGAAATGTGAGTGGTATTGATTCTTTCTCCTTTCCCCTGAAGTCACATTAGTGGTTTTGACCCTTTTAGACTTTCTGGAAGCAAGGCTCACTGTCATGAGAGCAGGATCACTTGCTGGAGCTTATCTTCATTTTCACCCTCCAAGATGTGCTCTGGAGTCCCATATGCTGGAGTCTCATTAAATATTCTTATGTTTGAAGTTAGTGCAGTTTCTATCAAAGTTTTTCTGCAAGTGAGTCATTTTAGGGCATAGCAAGGCGTGAAAAAAGTCATCCAAACACCATTCTTTTTATGAGGGGAAAATATCTGGAAGCTGGATAAACAATTCATATTGTTCCTCATTAGTTCACACTAATCAGTAGAGTGTCTCAAATAAGCATTTAATTAAGAATTAATGTGCCGGCTGTTATAAAATGAAATATTAATTGGAAAAGGAAAGTTTCAGGTTTGTTTAGGTGAAAGAAATCTGCCCGCCTCACGCTTAACTTGATTACACAAGTGCTTTCCAATTCCTGAATTGTTTAATGTATACAAGTTGTAAGGACCTGACATTTAGCAAGGGAACACTGGCAAATTAATTCCATTCAGTGCTAAAAAGGCATCTTGACATTTGGTAGCTGGTATGTTAACCGGTGCCTCCTCATCTGAATTGCATGTTTTGCTATGTGCTAATTAACTGCCCTGTTATCCTATTTCAAAAGAATTAAGAAACAATTGGGATTTAATGTATTACTAATAAGTGGACCGATGTCAGCTGCAAGGCGTGGGCTTGGTTCTAAGTCGAGGGCGGGATCATCTGTTCTCCTCACTGGGCAGACAGCCTGGGGACTTTGCGTAAGGTATCTTCTGTCAATGGGGGCACTTACACCCCTGTCTGGCTTCTCTTCCCAGTTATGACCCAAAGATTCCCAGGCACTTTGGCCTGAGGAGCAGAATGGGGTTTACCAAGTAGGAGCAGAGTGAGATGGTTCAGTAGATGGACATTCCTCTGACACTTGGTGAGCTTCAAAGCTGCCGAAACTGAGCCATACTCTGTGAGGGACACAATTGCCTACAAGTTGGAAGTTTCAGAGGTTGAAACTTTTACACATTGATGCCGACTGAGTTTGCAAATGCTTCCAGTCAAGAAGGTAGTAAAAGAGAATTTTCTGAACATGTCAAAACACCTCATTTTCACATTTTCTAGAAGGAAATGTTTTGGTTTGGAAATGAGAAAATGCTTCGTTTTGATATTCCCCATAGTGTGACAGTGCTCAGACTGCTTTCTTTCTAAATGACAGGTTCTTTGTTGTTTAAAATCGACCAGAATCTTTCCTGTTACTGAACTCTTTTATTTTAAAGCCTCTGAATAGAAAAGAGAAAAGATTCTCTTTTTGTTTGAATGAACAAACCTGTGTGAGCCCAGAAAAATATTTTGGTATTCTTCCTTTGCTAGTAGCCCCTGAATTCCCCTGTTTCACATCATCAGAAATTCCCTCCCCTGCTCCTCCTCTCCATTAGCACTTTGCCACACATCATCTCAGCATCAAGAGGCAGGGGGAAAAATCCTTATGCCCTGAGATCTGCAGGGAAAGTGGTTCCTTAGGATGATATTTAGTAAGTGATTTGAGGGGAGAGGTACAGGACGGACATCAGACCCTCCAGCCTTTGAGCTGGTGAGCTAATGGCTCTGTGCAAGAGGCAAACCTTTGCTGTGGGCTGTGTGTGCTGTGCTGAGGAGCAGTTGTAGGCAGCCAGGGGGAGAGGGTGTTAATCACTGGCAAAAAATAGAGCTGTAAAGCCTTCTAACAGCCTTTCAATCCTTATCCCTTTTCTTGTCTAACGTAGGTCCTCATCCCTTGCAGTTGCAGCTCCCCTGGCTCTATCCTGACCTTCTAGATGTCTTTTTATCTAGTCTTTTCTTGTTTGTCTCTGGGTTTCTTGGTTTTACAGAAATAATAGTCCTACCTGTCCCTTTTAAGGCTGAGGGTGCATTTGATTCTGCTCCCAGCGAAGCTTCAAGGACCAGCATTTTCCCTCTGACTCATCAGCAGGGTTGTCTCAGACCCTTATGGTACCACTTGACCATTCCTGTGCTGGCTTGATCTGAATAGAGCTGATGTGGGATCCATGAAGGACTAAGACCCTCTCTTACAACAGCAGACTGCAACAGAGAATCACTTAACTCCAGGTAGACAGTGCTTTGGATAGTGCTGCATATGCCCTCCAAAACACTCTTCTTCATAGGTTCTCAGCCAAGATCTACAGACCTGCAATGCCCCTACAGACCAGACAAACAGCTAAATGCCTCAAGAAAAAGGGCTAAATCTCAGAATGTCTGGGGCACAATGCAGTAAAACCAGAACTGGAAGCTATACAGACACGTCAGTGCCCTGCTTAGCCAAAACTGGAGCATCCTACTCAACCGATTCTAACTTGTGCTGATATCTCACAGATCAGTACTCTTGGAAGGCTCTGTTCAGTTCGAGCTGGCTTTAGCATCTCCACCTGACCAAGACTTCTGGTGCTTGTTTCCCCTACTGCCGGCATTGTTTGTGAGCATGTCACTATCAGGTGACACGAGCTGAAGTATGAGTTCACAGCATGTCAGCACCTACCAACTCTTCCGGCTGGATACGTAAGCCAAGGGCGTATCATATGTCCAAAATTCAGTAGATTGCCACTCAAAGTAGAAGAATGGTAGGTGAGTGCTAAAAATGGTAGTTTATCACCCAAAGGGAAGACTTGGCAGGAAGACTCCAACTCCTGTATCCTAACCTCCTACACAAACTTAGTTTGTCAAAAATATATTGCTTTCATCGAAAGAGCATCACATTATCCAGGCATTGCCGTAGGGCAGCTTTGCACATTGGGCTTGAAACCAGTGCTGCTAAAGCTTTGCGAGTTCATCACCTGCCTCACCTGAACTGAATTGCCCTTGTGCCCATAGCCTCGGATTTACTGTGTTCTAGCTCCTGGTTTTGTATCTTTTCCAGCTCTTCTGCCCAATCTTCCTTTTTTTTCCTCAAGATTTGAATGACATGCAAGTCCTAAGCTGTTCCTGTGCTTATGCATAAATCTACCTCAGCCTCTTACACTTCAGCCTGTACCACCTCTCCCATTCTTCCCAGTATACCAGAGCTTACTGCTTCCTGGCTATGGCATGGCTGAATGAAACGGAGATATTTCTAATGATCTTTCCAGTTGATTGTTATCAAGAGTTGAAAGTGGTAGAAGTGCCTGTGAAGTTGTGAACTCAGTGGTTACGTGCTGCACATCCCAGCTTGCACATGCTCAGGGAATTGCAGCACACTCTCGCCGATCATCAGAAAGCACAAGGGAGGTCCATGGACCAAAGGGTAAGTGTATTCCAGTGCTCAAAATTTAATTTCTTCTTGGCTTTCTCCTTCAGAGAAACAGCACCTTGCTTCTGTCTGGAGTCCAGCTGCAGTCTGATGTGACTTTGGGAGACTTTTCAGGGCTGAGCAGCCAGCCATAAGGGGTTGTCTTCTGGGGACAACCTCCCTACTCTGGTGCTTTCCAGACTATGCTCTAATATCAGAGCCACCTGCACATACCCTGCCTGAAATTTCCTGTCCTTCTGCTGAGGGTGGAGGCAGGGTTCAACCCCTGGTTTCCAGTTGAATTTGGCAGCTGATATCTCTGCCTCCTTTGGGAAAGGCTCTTCATCCAGCCTGTGCAGCTCCAAGCACAATGGCATCTCACTGAGGTACCACACCTTGGGAGCAGAGCAGGAGGTCTATACACAACGTGGCTCACAAAGCCATGATGTTCAACATTCAGGCTGCAGGACAGCGTGCTCTCTAGCCTTTCATGGGGGACAACCCCAGGGCTTGGAATTGCTACTGGGACCCAGTACCACTTGGACCACTGGGGACCCAAGTAGCCTTAAGCAACAGCCTACAAGGAAGGGCTTGAGTGAGTCAGGTAATGCCAATCACCCATCACTTCTCTCAGCTCAGTGCAGAGGGAAGAAGTCTGGTGCAGTAGCTCCAAATGAACTGGAGAGCAGTGGTACAACAAGGACTGGAATGGCACCCAAAGTGAGGACCTGACCTCCTATCCAGTGCTGGGAACCTGCTGACTTAGGTCAGTCCCTGTGGCATTTTGTCTGACATTGCTGTGCCAAAAGATTACATAGGAAAATATCTTTAAAAGATGCCTCTTGGAGAGAGTTGACCCACAGGAAAGATGTCAGACAAGAATGGTCCAAGTCTTCCTGTTTACCACTCAGGAGGAAGCTCAAAGTGTAAGGGAGATGTACCACCTCCTCCACCCATCCCCTGGCATGGCAAGGGGTGCAGCGTCTGCCTTCAGCACCCTGCAGGGTACAGGCAGCAGCTTCCAAAAGGGACCAGAGGAAAGCAGAGGTGCAGAAGAAGTTGCTTTTCCTAGATGAGAGCACATTGCTCATCCTTTCCTTTTGCCTCTACTTACCAACAGCAAGAGGTAAGTGAAGCAATCGCTTTGTCACCTCCCACATCTCCAGCCAATCTTTTATAGGGGAAAGCAGCCAATCACTAGATGCCATCTGATAGAATCATAGAATGGTTTGGATTGGAAGGGACCTTAGAGATCACCTTGTTCAAACTCCGTGCCATGGGCAGGGACACTCCCCACTTGTTGTGCAAAACCTCGTCCAACCTCATCTTGAACACTTCAGGGAAGGGGCATCCACAAGTTCCCTGAGCAACCTGTTCCAGTGTCTCACCACCCTTGGAGCGAAGAACTTCTTTCTACTTTTTAATCTAAATTTCCCCTCTTCCAGTTTGAAGCCATCACCCCTTTACCTATCACCACAAGCCCTTGTAAGAAGCCCCTCCGCAGCTTTCTCCAATTTTTTTTATGCTCCCTGTAAGAACATATCCTGGCTTGATGGATATTGTAATCTCAAGTTCATGAAAACTCCTTCTCCAGAGAAAAATCTGCGCCTATAAATAAACACTCCTCAGGGGCAGAAGCTCTGCACACAATCTCACTTGCCACAGGAAGAAATGCACAAAATATTAGTCATTGTTACACAAATCCATGTGAGGGACACGTCAGCATAGTCAGCCATGACAAATTTGCATAGTTGCAGTCAAGAACATGTAAGAAAATCCTCTTTCAAGTAAATAAAAAGTTATAGAAGTTGCAATCACCTTCCAGTCTTTGTAACTTTTAACGTGACTGTGCCAGTTTTCATTATGGTCACACTGAAGCCATCCCTGTACGCTGTGGAACATTACTTATAAACACCATTAACCATTTGCACCAAAACACTTAAAAAACTTTAGTGGCAAACATTAAGCAGCAGGTGGCGAGGGTAATCATTCGTTCCCTTATTTCAGGTATGAAAGTGGTTACACTGAGCCTTAACAAGGTGAAGAATATTCAAGCTCCTGTGCAAATAAGGGTACCATATTTCTGCAGCTTTTTCACGGTTGGAGTTGGCCAAATTATTTGTCAGGAATAACACGTTGGCTTCACTCCGCTCTTCCCCCTGGTTGTGAGTAAGTGTCAAGCAGACAGCAAGGAGATCTGGGACTTTTACAGCAATCTTCACCCACCTGAGAAAGCATGCCCGTACTCGTCTGAAGATGAAACCAGAGGTTATTGAAGGCTGGCAGGGTGGAGATGGGAGCACTGTAGCTGCATATTGGCTATGCCATGCTTGGAGTCTCACAGGGAGAGTGAGACATCATAACAGAGGCAGAGCAGAAGACAGGTGGGAGAAAGCAGTGTCCGTGAGTGGTTTTGTTTGTTTACTGTAGCACACAGTGGATGCCTAGATCATTCGGTATCCTTCTTGCTATGGGTGACTTTCACCCAGAACAAATTGCTCCTTGACTTGACAGTCATTTAACAGAAGAGGTTTCCTTTCATTCATAGTGATAGAGCTAAATAATTGTTCAGCATTAAAATGACTCATTTCTTCTCAGTCACGTCTTGCTCTTGCTCACCAAAGGGGCTCACATTGCCTGTCTTCTGTCCCTGCTCATCTCCTTCCAATCTCATTGATACCCCTGCTGGAGCTGATGTCTCTGCTGTTTTCCCAGCAAGGCACCAACTTCTTACTCTCCACCAAGGGTTTTGTTACTTTCTCTGATGCTTCCTCTTATGCCTGTTAGACCCCTTCTAATCAAATAGCGTTCTTATGGAAAAGTTAATCAATTAGTACAGTTAGTTCAATTGCAATGCTGGTAATCAAAGGAGTATCAATCTCAGCCTACCAGTGTTGTTCAGGGCAATCTGAAAACAGCCGAAGAAACTTCCCTAAGCCCTAGAGGACCTGCGATTTTTAATGGTGCACATTAAATAACCTTTCCAATGCCAGAGGCTTCAGCAGTTGCAATTTCTATATAACAGCCAGCTTAGAGCACAGTATTTTTCCTGGAATTTGTGGAAATAACTATGTGTTGTATTTGACTGCAGCTGTTATTTACACATAGCTTTATGATAAGATGGAAGGCAATCAAGGAGCTAAAGAAGCACCCTGAAAACCACTTCACCTCCTGGGACTTTCCCCCAAGCGTCTTGCCTTGTGATTTGCATTTTCCTACTGATATTTCTGCGCTACCTTAAAATAGCTCATATCACGTCTCCTCCCAGGTGAGTATGAGCAGACGACCAGGGTCAGAGATTCCTTTCTCAGAAAATTATGTCCAGTTGGGAAGTTCAGCAGCAGCATGTATGGGTAACAACCTACACATATGCACACACCTCCACACACAAACACCCAAGCCCAGCGGTTCGCAGTAAGTCTCAGAGAAACATTATTGTTCCTGTAGTGGTTCAACTCAGCCAATCCTGAAAAAGAACTTCTGAAAATGGCATTTCATACTTGCAATCCTGATCCATTTACACACTTAAGAGATTATAACGGATTTTCTGAGCCAAGAGTTATCAGTGTTTGTGCTTGTAGCTGGTGATGAATGAAAAATGATAAAGCTTAGGTTAAAGCCCTTAAATTTAAGGCTAAATTAAGCTGAGTCGTCACACTTATGTTGTGGACTCAAACTGCATGTGCCAATGGTTCCTCTGGTTCAGCTGATACAGAGTAAATTCCTTGAAGCCATGCAGCCAGTGAGGTGGCTTGGACATTTTTTTCTCTGAAGATTCCATTAGACCACAGGAAGATTTTCTATGGAAATATCCCTAGGAACTGCAAGCAAGACGCGTTAAGTGGATTCTTCCTCCATGTCAACTTGCATCCCTTGTCAGTGTAATGCCCTGTGGTGAAACAAAATCCTTTCCAGATTGTTTGATGAGGAAACTTGTTCCTGTGTGAGAAGCTGGCACAAATCTCAGTGGCTACTTCATGATAATTTAAAGCGTCTGCTCTTATGATGATACTTTCCCTGAAACAAGAGTCACCTCTACTGAGTCAGGTCAGTATGGCCAATTTCCAGGCTCTGGACACAGGGATCAGGTGAACTGTTAAGGAAAGTAGACCTTCAGTGGATGCCCTTCCTGGTGGAAGGACTCCACCTCTGTTTGTCTTGGGACTAGCAACCTGTCTGGATCAGAATGTTTTGTTAGGAGAAATGAGGCAACACTTTCAATGGATCTTCTCATGGCTGTGGATCTATTTGAAGCACTTTGTCTATCACACGTGAGGAGATCATTGCCTGGTGCAGCTCTCACCTCTGCTGACCTGACCATTACCATCCACCCAGAGCATCCCCTGCTCTTGAGCTCTGACATGCCACCCTCAACCCTAGCACCTGGATTTCACAGCTTCCAGGAAGATATTCCCCATTGTCCTGGTTTGGGTTAGAACAGAACGGTTCTACTCTGTGATTTTACTTTTCATCCCATGCCATAACAGTCTGCACGTGGCAATAGGAAAGTGAAATGACACCAGTGGAGGTCTCATCCTTCCAGGCAGAAGCTGCTTGTCATGAGTTGGCAGTTTCTTCAGTGCTGAAAGCTGTGTGGCAGAGGATGTGCCTTGGATAAACTTCTGGGAATTCAGGTTATAAAATATTTGCAGGAAAATGGATACATTAATGAATTTTATTTGAGCTTTCCATTTCCTGAAAAGGAGAGCTAAGATTTTGATCATGAATATTAATAATTTGAAGGCAGGTGATTAAGAAAAAGTCTGAAGCTGCCTACGGGGGCCCCAAGTCTGTATCCTGGGGCAGGCCATTTCAGCCACCCTGAATTGCGCCAACCTCTACCCCACTGCTAGTAAAGAGGGGCAGAGTTCGACCCTGGGTGCCTAGTCAGCTCCTTCAAACTGTGCAGTCTGAAATAACATGGATTAATGTTACTTTAAACTGAACTAGGGGGGGTCTTGTTTTATTACTTCATTACCAGTGAACATGGAACCACAGTCCCATTATTTTGCCTGCAACCAGGGTCATGTCATCCCTCATCCTTCCCCAAGCCATCCCATCCAGCATTCACCAGTACTGACAGAGAACTCTGTCTCCTGGAACATCCCCACTATGCCAAGAGTTCGTTACAATTAACATCAGCTCATTACAGTTAACATCAGCTCATTACAATTAACATCAGCCACGCAAAGGCCACCTCAGTCAGGTCTTATAAGCTCATGGGGAAGGTGACCTAGGCCTCCAGGGCTATTACCTTTATCTGCTGCTGTTGAACATCATACTTAGTGCTGCCATGGGGCAGAGCGGCTCAAAGTCTGTGCAATGTGGCAGCCTCTTCTATCATCTCTCCAAACACAGCACTCATTTAATACTTTTGCTTGTTTTGCTCCATCACTGCTGATTTCATCACTACTGTCTGCTGAAGGATTTGGTTGATTGCCAGACCTACTTTAGGACCTGATACGATTATTAATCTTTCTTGGATTTTTTGTTAGCCTGGCAGCTACAGTGGTCTGATAACCATCTTTAGCCTGCCTCAGTTATAGCCAAACTCTTAGTATTTATTCATCATTTGTTAACCTCAGTTCCCTTCTTCCTGTTTGATAGTATTAGTAATAATATCAGTTATGATTATTAGTGTTCCATATTGCTTTTTATCCCCTAACCTTGGCAAAAGGGTTTTGCAGTGTTCAGGCTGGCGTGCAGGGGTTTATCCTGTGACTCACGGTGCACATTTAAACAAAAGATAGTGGCTGAAGTGTTCGAATTTACTGGCTCTCAAATGTCAGAGAATATTTTGAAATAACATCAAACCTCACTTCTGCTGTTCTGAGTGTCCGGGGGCTCCTTGAGGACTCAATTCTGCCTTAGCTGATGTTTCACTTGGGAACATAAGTGGTGTGGGTTTTTTTGCTTTGTTCCACCTAAGAAACCTAAAATTTACAAAAATATTCTTTTCTTTGCTCCTGGTAGTATTTTACAATGTCAAATTTCTTACAGAAGTGCAAACAAACAAACAAAACCTTGTCTAAATAATGAAGGAAAACCTTATTAACCTACATAGAGAGCAATCAGCCAACTCAGGGATAAAACAACTGTCCTAGTTTAGGTGTAAACATCAGAAAAAAAATAAACCAGCTAGAAACCAAAGAGGTTTTTACATACACATAGACGGTGGTTAGTAGAACCAAGGCAGAGCTGGGGAAAAAAACAAAGGCCAGTGTATGGTGGATGCTGGGGGCAGAGTGTGCTTCAGACCTCAGGATCTGGGGCTACGATGCTCGGTGAGAGCTGCTGTCCCCAGCTTGCCCTGGTGCTGGATGCCCTGCTGAGCCCATTCCCCTTACCCCTGAGGGATCACAGACCCCAAGGAGCCAGAGGCAGCTGGCCTGGGTAAGTGCTGGGAAACAGATTTGGGAAGAATTTACCATCTTATTGGAAGTAGATCAGGTTTGCCAAATTTCTGTGTGTTTACTCTTGAAGGTGCTTTTACCAGCGGGATCCTGGACATAAAATACTTCCCAGCTCCCAAGGGCCAGTGCAGCCAACATGATGATCTC
>WEIS01058347.1:961-16018 GCA_013389965.1 Todus mexicanus
CAACAAGCTGAAATTGTAAATAAGTGGCAGAAACACAAACCACATCAGAGAGGAGTTGTAATGACATTGTAACCAAGCAATGAAAACTCATCCTTAAAAGATATCTAATTATGCTAAGATACAGAAATACATATTTAAGAGACCCAAACACATCTAATCTAACAATAACATATTTTTCATCATCCTCTTGCAGTCAAAACTGAGTGAATCATTCTGCATAACTGTGTATTAAAATGTTAATTAACTGCTCCCATCTTTTCCCCTTCAGTTCTTCAAAACAGGATTTTTTTTTCACTATTTAAAAATATTAATCTGTCCCCATGCTGGTATCAAAGCAAACTCCAGATACTTAAAATACTTTTAGTGTTCACGGACACAACTACGAGTAAGTTAACCTTTAACTTAAAAGCCACATTACATTGTTATTGTCTACTTTTCATGGTGCCAAACAGGAAAAGGCATGGTCTGTGTGGAAGCCATGTCTCTGAACTCTTAAACCATAATATATTTGGGCTTAGGGATAACTATAAGGTAGTTTAAGTTCACTTAGTTTATCTCTTATTACAGACACACAGTCCTTGTCTTAATTTCCTTTTGTCTAGGATAAAATAACATTTATCCACAGCTAAACAAATACCCCAGACATCTGAGCTGCTGAATCTGTTTCTATCATATTAAAATGCAACTCCCACCTACGGAGCAAAACACAGCAACTTGATTAACCGCCAATCGTAACAAGCTAGAAGAGAAAATGAATATAACCATTAATTAAATCCAGCGAAAAAAACAGGGATAATTATTCATATTGGAATTTGGCCAAACCACCAGAGTTAATAAATGGCCCCAAGAGGTCAAGAATCTCTTTCATGTGCTATGCAAAAACGTCACCTCTAGCAGCTTGGCTCCCCCTGTGCTCCAGGTTTTGGCTGGAGGGAAGTACAGCCATTGAGTTAGCACACTCCCCCCAGCTTCTCGAGATGGGCTCTCAGCCACTCAGTGCTGAACTAATCCAAAAGGGCTTACTTGTGAGACCCGATAATATCTCATCTTGAAGCCATACAATGCCATGTCTGGCGTCTTAATATTCATCAACAAGTATAGCACTGGGAGCTTGTCATAACTTGTTTACAGCTGTGAGAGTGCTAATGATACCGTGACAAATAGGGAATTGGTAAGTATGCGAAAGCCAGCAGCAGCCCACCACATCCAATTGTGCAAACATGTTGTAAGAAGCTCCTCCACTGTTAAAATCTGTCTCGCATAAGGCACTTCAACCCATGAGCAAACTGAACGCCGTTATAAAGTTACGTAGCCCCACGTATAATAATGGTGTTGCACTAATTTTCGTTTGTTGAATCTCCAACCTTTGAACATTTGAATTTGTGTGGCTAAAAAACTGAACTGGTAAAAAAAAAAAAATTTTGCTATGCTCAAATCTCTTTAAATATGTCTAAGGTAGAATTTCGCTCCAAGGACTATCATACCTTCTGAAAAGAATATTAAAGAAAACCTACACAAAAATGTAGAAGCAATTCATTTTTATTTTCATCCACAATCAGTATCTACCAGTTCCCTATTCAAGAAGACGCATACCCTAACAGAGAGAGTGTTAAATATGTACTGAAGTTTTTTGATGACTCATTGAACATTATTTTCAGTGTAAAGTTGAGCAACAGCTTATTTGGCAATGAGTGAAGTCATCCATGCTGAAGTGACATGGGACCAAACGGGCTTTGAAGATGCTGCTGTGCTATTACCTCTCAGGAGGCTGCCTCCTCTCTTGCCCTGGCTGGCATCAAGATTAAGGCTGGGAGAAGGTTGATAGTCACTAGCATTCAAAGTTATATTTATTCTGACTGACTAGAACACAGCCTAAAAGATAAAGTGACAGATTCCTGAATTGCTTACTCGTTAATGCTAAGTGTATGTTAATAAGAGTGGGGTTCAGTTACTTGTGGGTGAAAAAATACAATAGCACAGATAACTGTATTCTAGACACTGTATAAATGATTGAGCTCCTTTTCTGGTGCACCAGCAACTAGAAAACCCAGACTCCTGGAAAGCTGACGCTGTCTGCAGTCTTCAGCTGAACAAGCTGTGCATTTGTCATAATGAGCTGATGGAAGCAAATGGAAACATCAAGCTTCAACTCTCCATAAGCTTAACGGAGAAAGCTGAAAAACCTCCCCCAGGACTCGGTGGAGTTATTTCTGCCATTATCAAGCCCAGATCTCTTTTAGGCATCTGAGGATCTCTCTAACCTGGCTCATTGCCTGCCCAGCTCTGAAGACCCCATCCCCAGCCACCCATCCTGTACACCTGTTTGT
This sequence comes from Todus mexicanus, assembly GCA_013389965.1. NCBI lineage: Eukaryota > Metazoa > Chordata > Aves > Coraciiformes > Todidae > Todus > Todus mexicanus. The sequence continues at coordinate 3,289 of WEIS01058347.1, forward strand.
CCCCTCCAGTCCAGAAGGACCCAACTCTTCCCCTTGGCAGAGACAACAGGCACCAGATTGTGACCTGCCTCTCAGCACAGAGACCAGGGCTCATTTCTTCATGTGGATAACAGAGACAGGATAGATGTAGGCAAAATATATTTACACTCCAATGGCAATTCAAATTACTAAATATCTAAGTTACTACTTAGATACCACAGAACTGCCTCTCAGCTGCCATCTCAGCGTGCAGGGCTTAAGTTTCAGCTACAAAAAATCCACATGTATGAATGCTCCCTTGTGCCTAGGGAGCCAGTTTGAGCATTGATAGGTAGGAAAAATATATACCATCCTCCAAACTACACATTCAAGATTATATCTACACCGTTCTTTCCAGGACAATCTGCACGGACATGAGTAGTAAGACTGTTCATTTCATTAGTCCACAAGAGAAACCAAACCCTCTATTTTCCAAACAGTTTCCACTCCAGAATAGGAAAATTAACTCAGATCTTTTATATGCTAGTAAAACCAGGACACTATTGCCTATTCCAGGCTGAGTGGTTTGGTGTATCCTCCATTCTGTGGAAAGAATTCTGCATTATTAGCAGGATCTGTAGCTGGAAAGTTAGGGCATCAACTGAAACGCGGATGCCTGAGGTTCAAGATCCTGCTCCAAAGGGTCCTGAGCAACATTTAACAACGATGTTAAATAGCCAGACACAATGGGTAGCTCCAGCTGGAGAAACTAAAAGTGACTAACCGCAGAAAACACAGTGCTTTCCCAGACTGCAGAATTTATCATTTGAACACTGTTAGGACTCAAGCCCACCTCACACCAGGCTGCCCTCATGAATCAGCTGCTTTTTCAGAGCAGAACTTCTTGCACAGTTTAGAAACAAAAATCTTGGATCATCTAAATCCAGGAAACCAGGTATGGCTCCGGGTGTCCTTGGAAAAAGATAAAGGCATTTTAAAAATTAACATCTTGCCCATCTATTCATTAATAATCCTAGCTATCTTGGGCAGCTGAGAGTACTTTCCGGGGGTATGGATCCACACATGCATTTCAGAGGGAGTCTATGCATTTAACAACGGCACCTGAAAGGTTGGCGTTGCTAACCTGCCTCCCAAGTACCACTGCATTTCTAGAATCATGGCCAAAAATTCACAACTGTTTCAGACTCCAAGTATCTCATGCACTTACTTCTGATGCTTGTAAGTGTTACTAGAAAATCTGTATCTGAACAAACAAAAGCACAGAACAACTCAACTAAAATGCCAGTCAGAGAGCACAACTTGGTTGATTGTTCCTAACAATATGCTCGTTTTGACACTTCTGCAATGCAAGTAACATTCAACTGTAAAAGCAGAATAACGTATTAAAAAGAAAACCGCACAGTCCATGAATAATAGTGTTCAGATTTTTTTCTAATAACCTTAATCATGAATAATGTAGCTACAAATACATAAAGAGCAAGACTTTTAATATGATGACAGCTTCTCACAAAAAGGAGCTCTGAAAAAAAGTAGATAATGAATTATTTACCAGATACCCATAATTACGTTTCTGTGCATTAAGTTGTAGCCTCTGGAGACCAAACTTGTTAGTCACTAATGAAAATGTTCAGTAGTCAAGAAAAAGGCTTTGATTCTTGTGGAAGAAATTAGGAAAAGCAAATACCTTCAACTTAACAGTAAATCAATTTTCTACTTATCTAATCTCAGTAAAGATAAAATGGAAGAATTTCATAATTAAACACTCCTCTACTATGATCCCACACCTAGAGGTAACCAAGATGCTGGTTACAAGATTTCATCAAGAAATCACAGTAGTCTATACTAATAGGCATGCAAAAAAAGTTCAAAATGTTAAAACCAACTTTATAAGTCCATCTTCAAGGTATATGTCTGCATAGAAGGAGTGGTCATCATTGATGATTCTTCCACCTTTAATGAGCAGTCGATCACTCTAGGGGAAAAAAGAAGAAATGCCGGTTTATTGTAATAAGTATACATAATAACATACTGATGATACCAAATAGACCAATATTATATAGAAAACCATTAACATCAAAGCATTTACACTGTATAAATGTCTATGCCATAGGTTCAGGGGGCTACAGAGACAGTACAGAGGAAAACCATAGCTTCACTGAGTGTTTTTTTCTGACTTCTAGGTTATCAAAGCAGAACTCACTGCACATGGAAACACTTGAAATCCTGCTACAACCCCCTTTTACCACCACTTCACTATATAAAGGCAAAAAAGGGAAGAGAAACCACCAGAATAAACTGCCCAACACCAGAATGGCCAAGCTGAGCTCACCTGGGACTCTCAGCATCCCCGGAAGAGTAACAGAGCTTGAAATGGGAAGGGACAAGGTCAGGAAAGGCTGCTGAGCTCTGTAATGCAGGAATTCCTGCCCAAGGAAGCTCCTTTAAGCAACATCAGCTCAGCATCATTTGCATCACTTGTCTTTCTTGGATTTTATTTCTCTCTGTTATACTCCTTTTCGTTGCAATTTCTTCTTCTTCTTCTTCTAATAGTTCAATTATTAACCTGTTCTTATCTCACCCCATGAGTTTTCTCACTTTTACCCTTCTGATTCTCTCCCCATCTCACCAGGGGCAGTGAGCGAGCAGCTGCGTGGTGTTTAGCTGCTGGCTGAGGTTAAATCATGACAAGTACATAATGCTGTTGGAAGGACTTTTGCCAAGTGACTGTGAATGCTGAAAACCTCTATAGAAGTCAGAACCTTCTTTTCCAATTAATATATAAAAAAGCAATTTATTGTAAATTATTTCCCTAGCTCACTAAATAATAACTCAGAATCTCCATTCTGTCCATCTGTGACACTTCTCACTCCAGGCTCAATTCCTGGTTTAATTACAGGATGACTTACACATATAAACCATGCACGTCCCAAGTTCCTAGTTTAGAAAACAACTGAACAAGCTGATATGTTTCCACACCTATAAAACAACGAAAACAACACAGACCTGCTAAAAATTTATTGATTAAAAAGTGCCAAGTCAGAGCTAGGGGTGATACAACTACCTTTCTTCAATGTAACTTCTCGGTTATGCGTAGCGTATTAAGTTTTCAGCTAGCATTTTAACACTTTGCAGATTTCAAGCTTCTATAACCCTCCACATCATTCTAGAAAAGCAAAAAGGGACAAACAGGCACTGTAAATGGAGAAGGAAGGGGGGTGGAAAAACATTTTTAAATACAGTCTGTGATGCAGAAGGTTTGAGGTTGTTCTCCGTGCGCTGCAGCAGCGAAATGACCTTGGGAGGGAATCAAGGCCCACGACCACAATGAAGTACATCCCTCAGACATGCCTTAATGTTGATAACCTCTAATTAAAGGATGGAGATGATTGCAAGTCCTCAGTTTGGAACTAGCCAGAGCAGGTTCCCTGTTTTTCCCCGTAGCCTTTCTACTACAGAACTCGCAAATCTGCAGCCATAATGATAGGAAGTTATTTCGCCATGTGCTGGCAGTTTCATCTCCTCACCATGATGATTTATTGCACCACCTGCTGACCCTGTGGAGACCACCATCTTGCGAGCTCTTTTTAAGCTCATTCAATTGCCTTCCTAAACATTAATACTGCCCAATTACAAGAGGCAAGAGCTTATTGATACAGGCAGGGAATGTCACCAGAGCGCTGCATCTGTCACTGCTAATGAGTCAAAAAATCCGCACGCTCATCACCATGTCCTACATTTTATTTCTTTTAAAGCAGGAGAACATGCATAATAAATAGAAACTAATGTAACAGGCTAGGAAAATAAGACAGACTAAAATAAAGCAGAAGCATGAGCCTGGAAAAATAACTGTAGACATAAAGTGGTTTATACAGAAATATAAGTATATAAGTGGCAAAACTAGGTATTAGAATAATCTGAAACTAAAAAGGACACAAATGCAGTTTCAAGGAATCACTCGATTATATGAGTCATCCATTAAATTCTCACTTACAGTTTATAAAGGATTACTGAATGTTTAGCTACAAAGTCTTTCCCTCTTCAGAATTTCAGAGAGTCTAAGAAATCCTGATGAAGAAAGAAAACTGCACTTTATAGAGACTTTCAACATTTTACTTCTTGACACCTTCCCACTCAGAAGAAAACCATTCACAATTATTGCAAAAGGGAGCAGGTCCTGCACCTGAAATGGCCTGTGGCCAGGGTTGCCGACAGCCAGGAATAGGAAGCCATGGGAGATGAAACTGCCAAAAATACCCCACAAATTTTGCTGCTTCCCACTGCTCCCCAAAGCAATCTGCCAAGCCACCAGGGAGGGTGCCATGGAGCCTTGCCCAGCTTTCATCAGTACCTGATAGATGCGCAAGCATCTCTGACACACGTTTCCATTCCAGCAAATCAGCAAATTTGGAAGAAAAAGGAGGGTTGCTGGAACTTGTCCCAGTCAGCTTGAGCTGTCTGTAGGACACATTACAGATCGCTGAAAGCCAGGAGCACAAGCGAAACAGGGTACCTTTACAGAGACAGTGCTGATGGGCACAAGCAATCCAGGTGGGGTTTCACTGCTTCATGAACACCCCAGCAGCACACTGTGCCCAGGAAAACAGGTACTGAGTCCTACACCATGCTCCAGACCAGGAATGGCTTGTCCTTAGTTAAAGCAGCAGCACCGAGCGCCTGTGTGTACCTAATCACATAGATGCATTTCTATGAGCACACTAGAAAAATTACACAAACACAACTGACTAGCAGGGAGGTGTGGGTTAATGATGGCAAGAGATTTGCTATATTCTTCAAGAAACAAACTTTCACACAAACACTTGGTCAGCATGTTAGTATTCACTTCCCATCACAGCCTAAGCACAGGCTTCACCTGAAGGCAAATGGACCCTGCCACCTGGCACCGCTGCCATCGCCACCCATGCCCAGATGCTTCTGCACTGTTCTGGGACACTGGTACTTGCAGCAGTGAAATCCTTGGCAGAAATTTGGGCATACACAGGGTCTGTGAAGTAGTTTAGCCTCCTGCTGCATGCAGCCTGGCTGTGTATGGTCAAGGGCCATTTATTATTCACCAGGGGCTTGATGTCACGTAAGCTGCTTGCAGTTTTTTATCAAGTGCCAAACGTCCAGAAAAACTAGGGACTAAAGTCTTCTTCTATCTGGACAATGTTCCAGGCTGAAGGCAGTCACAGTCTGTAGCACCCTGGTGAAAGCAGGGGGGTGGAAGGAGGAGTGGCCTGAAGTTATGAATTAATCATGAAGCGCTGGCCCATATTTCACGTTCCCAGCTGTAACCCCCTCCAGGCAGGACACTTTCTTTGCCTATCTCTCAGCTGTGTCCTCAGCCACTCAAGTGACCTCCGGGTGCTCTCACAATGCAAATAACAATGCACTTACCACTCAGCACAGGGGGTGACAATAGTGTAAGCCTTCATAGGGTGGTTGCCACCTTTCTGTTCAGCTAGCAGATGTCTCAGTCACTGCTACCCTGCCTGCTGAGCCCTAAGGGCTCCATACCAAGTTTTCACTGCACTGCCTGTGCGCAAGAAGCTGCCAGCCTAGCTCTTCCCACTGCAAGCCAAGGGAAGCTGATGAGACCCTCTCCTCCCTCCAGCCTGCCAAGGACAGACAGAGGGAACGCAGCAAAACAGAGAGAGAGAGTATTATATTGAATGCATAAACTAAGCAATTCATTAGGTGCCAGGATTCAAGGGGAAAAAGACAACTGCTGCCATTGATGTGGGAGGCACGGACAGCACCACAGTAAATCCATGCTATTGCTCAGCATTCACTGCAGGTGTGGGAGCCGAGGTGTCTCTCCTCCACCCACCTCCGCTAAGATGATGTGACTGCATCAATGCAATGCTGTTTGCTTCCGGGTTTTGTGCCTGGCCATGACACAGCATCAGCAAAGCAACGATGCTTATCTTCTGTCTCCCTGCAGCTCCATTTTACAAGCACTCTAGCAGCTCCTGGTTTAACTCACTGCAGAGTACGATACAGCCATTCCTATTATTCACAGCCCTTCACCTTCAAACCTTGCACACTACTTTCCTGGTAATTTTTTGCTAATCACGGTCTAGCTTCTCCTGCTTAATCTGGCTGCAAAACCACAAAGCTTAGTCTGCGACATGACAGCAATTTTCATGGCAGCAGAAGGAGATGCCACAAACTCAGCATCGCTCGCTGCAGGAGGAGGAGCTGGCTCAGACACAAGGCGGTGGCTTTTCTCCTTTACAACTATTGTTTGCATTACGGTAAGAACAACGTGAAACATCTGTAAGCTGGTGACTGGCACAACTTGTACAAATCATCTGTTTTGCTGAGGTTTTAAAATCAGCTTGGCTCAGCTCTTGTGAAGCGTATTCGTATTTTCATACACCCCAAATAATACAAGTTCAGCAGAGACCAGCAGCAACTGCATCAACCTGACACATGATGTGCCTGAGCCCTGCTGCGGTGCCCAATTCTGCAGCGGACTCTGCGCAATTACAAGTGAAGTCAAATTCCTTTGGTTAGTAAATCACTCATCTCTGGGTTATTTGTAAATATGATCCAAATGTTAGATTCAAATGTTAGAGGAGGAACTGCAAAGAAATTTAAAATCAGCCTTTTTTAATTCAGAGCAGGAGGTATTTAAAAATACTACATGCCACAGAATTCAAGTACATTTTTGACACACACAATTCTCAATCTGCTTCTGGAACTACCGAAAAACATAGTAACACCAAATGTCACCTTCTGACACAAGACTTACTAAATAAATATTATCTCAAATTCATGCAGCACAAGTTACAGCAAACAACACACTTCTCTTCAGTATCAATACCCAAGATACTGCACCTGCAGGCACCCTCTTGAGAAAACCACACCTCTATTGCACAAGATGGAGTTTAGGAAAAGAAAAAGAAAAAAAAAAAAGAAAAAGAAAGAATGAATCTGCCATTATGTATTCTAACCATACAAGAAGATTCAAAGAGACTTCAAGAGCAGCATTTTCATCAAATAGCAGCATCTGTCCAGACCACAATTCTGATATATGCTATTACATTCTTGCTTTTCTTCCACAAATAGAATGTCTACTTACTGCTTTTTCATCTCCAAGTAAATCATGTTTTTGTAACTATTTACAGTTTGCTTTGCAATTTAGCTACAATGAACTTCATATAACATACCCCGCGTACAGGTCTAAGTGCTGCCTCATTCTTGAATCTGGACTTCTTTGATTGCTGTGCTGCAGCCATTGCTGACTGAAAAAGTCTTTGCAACACTTAGCCTCAGATTTTTCAGGCCTAAATGAGGAGGAAACACTCAGCAGTGATTTCATCCTTTGCATAATTCCATGGATTTACTAGAATATACCATTGTCCTTACATCTGTAGAGCAACAATGGCTGTATTCTCTAAAATCCAAATTAGTCAATGTTCCTGAAGATGACTAAGGATCTTATGCAAAACAGCCATTTGAAAACAGTTTAAATTCCAAATCCACCTGAATTTCCAGTTCTCTGCCTACAAATGTGTGTAGTTTAGAAGATATCTGATTAAATCCAATAGACATAAGAAGGCATTAAGCTATGCTATCACACTTGCAGTCAAGACATTCATCTTTTACTTTTTTACCATCTAAGACACAAAATTCTTTGTTGCTAAGGCTTTAAAAAGGCCACTGAGAGTTAGAAAAGATGTGGCATCCCCCGTTTAGAGGGAAAGTTGAAAAGAAACAGGCTGAAACTTGTGTTCTCCTTGATTACTCAAATCTCCACAAGAAGACTATTTGCAAGGGAACAATTTCTCAAAGGCTAAAGTCCCACTGGCAAACAACGGAGGAGGACACTCAGAGCTTCTCTCTCCTCCTGTGCCTTCCTTCTTGCAGTTATTTCCCGTAATATACAAGGTATTTTGTGAGTGTGCATTTGGTTGTCAGAGCTGGTCAGATTCAGACCCAGCTGTGATTCAACACAGCTAAATTACCTTGCTTTTAGCAAAGCACTTACAAATAAGGAACATTTTTAAACTTAATAGCAAAAGAAGAAAGACATCCTTCCCAAGAGGAATGCTTGCTTAAAATCCTTTCATAAGGATCAAAGAGCTGTAAATGGGATTTCATGAAGTACTGTCTGCTTATAGAAGATCTGCTTTTAATCAGCACTATCCTTCCTTTTGAATTTCATGTCTAGGTTACCCTCTATAGGAAGTAATTTTTAGCTAGGGTGATCCCTGAATTGGCTCAGGGAATTGCCTGTAAAGCATTGTATCCTTGAGGCATCATTTCCAATAGGCCACTAATGGAGAATCCTGCTTTTAAGATCTTTTTCTTAACAAATGCACTCCAGTATATGGCCATTTATTTAGAAAGGATTATGTTGATTGTAGTAATGCTGTATCTTGGTCTGTAGCCAATACATTCATTCATCTTTATTCATTTAAAAGATCTGATTTTCTTTTGTTTCCCCTTTGGAGACCTGACTTTATACTCAGCTAGCAATTTTACTCCTTAATCACACAGTCTAAAAGGGTTACTCCTACAGCTACTCATTCTGTGGGGATTTCTTCCCTGTAAATGTCATCTTCGCTTTGCTTTTAGAAGGGAAGCAGAACAAACACCTTATTGATGACAACATTCATTGGCATCAGCAGGGGTTCCACCTAAGTATACGCTGGAGAGTTGCATCCATTGCATTGTATGTTTATAGGTGTCTCCTGGGTTACACACAGGTTGCATCAATTAGACCTGATCTTAAAATCTCAGCAAACTATTCATAGGAAAGGTTAAACTTTGGGGGAAAAAAATGACAGCAATTTACAGCACAGCTGGCTGGTGAGTGCCACTGAACTGAATATTAGTTTTATCTAAGTTCTAGTCAGAAAGCTGCATCAGGTTACCTGGACACAGCCTTGGCATCACTCATGGTCAAAATCCAGCTAAGACCATAAGAAATCCCTTCTCTGGACACTGGAGGTGGATGCAAGCAAAGCAGAATAGTAAAAATGCCCCTTAATATGATGTTAGCAATAGTAATTCATGATTGACTAAATGTGGTGGATACAAAGTGTATTGTTTGCACGTATACTGTCATGTTGCCTCACATATCTACTTCCCCTGCAAGTCATTTCAAGTTGCAAGACTTGCTGCTCCACCTCCCATGTTATCAGTACCAATCCATGAAAACTCCTTCCACAGTCTCTCAGCTGTGAGCACTGCATACTCCTTTAGCCAGCCCCGGGCAAGGCAGGCAAGGGCCGATGGGCTTTATTCAGAGATTTCACACAGGGTGCAGATTTTACTGAAATCAGTGGGGACATCTATTATTTGGTGACACTTATTATTCACCTAAGCAAGAGCTGAGGCCTTAAACCTCATCAGGATATGCACTACAGATCAAAACTTTGTCTTGTAACAAGCACATCAAGTGACAAGCAGAAGTAATCCCAAAGTATCTCTCTTCCAAAGGACAATACCGTGATTTTTACATGTAGCAAGATTAGAAACCTGCAAATTCTTTTGCAGTTCATCTCTGTTCCATCTTTCACATATTTAGAAAAGATGCAAGGAATTTATTCCAACTAATTCTCATAGTGCCCAAGTGCTTGGCAAGGCAGTGGGGCTCTCCTGGATCTCACACAGGAACATAAAGCTTCTCACTTCTACTGCACATATAAACTTGCTTGTGAGAGAAATGGCAGCAAAGCAGAAAACGGATCTTGACCTCTTTTCAGGAAAGTGGTTCATTGGCAGTGGTCACTCTCGGCATTTCTAAGAAGGAGATTCAAACTTGCTGAACAACTGCCTTACCACATCAGTTATCTTCCCAGACAACCACTGTCCCCTTTCCAAACCTTCCTGGCTTCCAGCAATACACAGCTCAGCTCCCTGTGATGAAAACCCTAATGTGGGCATCAATTGACAAACTTGGTGTGGCAGTTAAAGGAATCACTGCCCCAAACCCTTCTTTCTGTCCCTCTGCCAAAGGTTTCAATTTCCCTAGAAATGTCCCCAGAAGGACCTACTCTGAACGTAATTTAAGACATCAGCTCGAAATGGCTTAAACACTATGGCCACTTTTTCTCCTGTAGAAAAAGACAGGGAAAAGAGTTATCCCAGAATCATAGAAATGGTGGTGGGAAGCCCAGCAACTGCTACCGATCAGCTAAAGCACGTCCAGAGCTGCCATATCCAAGCCCAGTGCAATATATAATGTGAATTCACTGATGCACATTGGCAGACAGGGAAACTGAGAAGAGACAAGTCTATTAAACAGCTACAGATAGAAAAATACAACTTGGACTATTAAGCAAATATTCAAGAGTAAGAAGGGATCCAGAAGTCCCAGGCCTTGGTTTTTCAAAGCAGGGAAAAAAGTGCTGTCAAAATCAGCCCAAATCTTGTGCAAATAGCAAAATAAAAATCTGAGTCACTGTCCCATGCCCAGCACTCAGTAAGCTTTCAAACACTTCTGGCATATCACACGCTAATCTGTGTGTAGCTTCACATTGTTAAGGAACAGCGGGTGAGGAAAAAAAAGCACAGCCAGAGGAGATATGGAATAGATCCAAACCTAGACGAGGGCTTCAGTTCCCCATTCCAGGTACTCACCATACCTTGCATCTGTAGGTTGTGTACCCTCAGGTGTCCAAAGTGAATTACCCGGCAACTGGCAGCTCTCACACTGCTGTTATCTCACACCAGAACACCTCATGTTACTCCAGCACTTTGCTCAGACCAAAGACAAAGTTTCTGTGGACTCTCAACAGCTTGAGATCAGTGTCTCACACGGGAGAAGTCCATACAGATGCATTTTTTCTATCTCAAAGTATTCTGCTGTCTTCAGCTGAAGCCTCCTTATTTCTCGGCTCTCTTCACATCAATCAATTCAAAAGGCTACAACTAAAATTATTCTCTGTGCCCACTCCTCTGAATTTCTCAGTCTCTCTTCATTCTTCTGCATCTGCTTCTTTTTCTCATCTTGTGCCAGCTCTCCTCTTTTCCTGCTAAGCTCTAAAGAAAGATCCTTCCTCTGTAACACCACATTTTTGAGCTCTCTGTCTCCCCATGCCTTAGTCTGCCACTCAGGACCAGCAGCTCCTTCCCCCATTCATATGCCAACCCTTGGACTATTCCAAAAAATATTCTTCCTTCTAAGAGATTTGAGCACCACTTGCCTCTCCCATGTCCCTCCTTCCATTTGCTTTGGTGACTAGCTATTCTCCCTTTACTCAGTAGAGTTGTCTTCACACCTCCTCTTCACTTAGCTCACATTGGTTATGTTTTAATGGTTGTAATCACTACTGGAACAGACAAGTCCTCTAACAGACATTTTACATCCCAGATGCTTTTTTAAAATTGGGCCCTGTATAGTCCACAGTTTTGAGTTCATCTGGGCCGAGGCCGTGCTTGAAAAGTGCCGAGCACTACCAAAACACACTAGCCAAAATAATTCGGAACAGATCTTTCGGTGTCATCATCCCCATTGATTCCCTGTAATGTGCTGCACAAGAGGAGTATAATAGCGATGTTAACAGCAATGGGCGGGGGGGGGGGTATCCTAGAAAATCTGGTCTGCGTGACAGCATGCTTGCACAACTGAAGCACAAAAGATTGCCACCTCATGCAGAAAAACACCTCAGCAATGGATGTGATGGCTGACTGTACTACACAGCCTGAGCAATTCACTCCTCTAGATGCATTCTGGCCACCCTAGCATTATGCACACCCTGTTCCATCCCCAGCTAATGCTCCTGAGCCAGGGGTGCCAGACCCTCCTAAGGACTCCAGCACAGTGCAGAGGACGTGACCAAAGTACTTATACTTTCTGGTTCAGTGCATCTCTGTTTTACATCATCCAGAGACTGGTCTGAACTTCAAATACAGAGATCCCTCCCACAGTAGGTATGGAAAAAGGGACCCAGTTTCTCCAGTCTGACTCACGACTGAATGGCACCTTACGCTGCTGCAGTGCTGGTGCTCAGCTAACAACAGCAAGCCTGGATGCCATGTAGGATGCATAAAGGGCAGCAGGAGAGTCACAAACAGGATTAATTGCAAGAAGCATGAATTTTCAGGGATATCTGCTCCCACGCTGCTCAGAGCTTAAACTAGTCACTGCCTCTTCCTTCACAAAGCTCCTGATGCTGCAGACCCAACCCCAGTAGGAAGTTTTGGCCAGGGGCCAGGTACTGACCACATGTAGTGCCTGTGGTTGGATGCTGTGGCATGCTGCTGGGTGCTGTTCTCCTTGTGCACTCAGGATGGCTCCTGGCCCCATGCAAGGAACATGGGCTTGGCAAAGGAAAATTCAAAGCAGTGTCAGCACAAAGGACACTGTCAAAAATGAGTTTCTCACTATTCAAATGAATTCAGGAGCTGATGTAGCCCCCAAAAGCAGGCGTTTGGGGGGGAAATGTTAGACACAGTAACAAATGACACTTTTATGATTTCGTCATCCCAGTTGTTGCATAACTTTACAGAGCTATCACATTTCCTCAGAGCCCAGAAGACTTGAAGCTCCAACATAATTTCCTTAGTGGCAGGATGAAGTATCTAATTTATCATACTGGAATAGGGCTTTCAGAAGATACACGCAGACAAAGTCAGTGGGCTCTTGTGGGATGGGCAGCCTGCACAAGGTGTAACACAGAGTGTCTAATTTGCTTCTGCTGGAGGAGAAGAAGGGCCAGAAGTGCAAAACATTAAAATAAAAAAAGGCAGTCCAAGTCTGATGCCTGCCAACTTCACTAATGTTAATTTATGC
>WEIS01058353.1:0-14849 GCA_013389965.1 Todus mexicanus
TTTTCTTTTTTTTTTTTCTGGGGGGATCAGAAATATCTCGCAAATCAGTATTTTTCTTGTGTTGTAGTAGTCGAGCTTCCATTATTAGAATGATCAGAACATTTAATTGGGAGAGTGGCTGAAGTGACAATACACAATCTGGATTTCTAAAACATCCCAATAAAGACAGTAGGTAGAACTTATGGGCAGGTCTGACACTGACAATCAGAATTCCACATGCCGCCTCTTCTTCCATCTATATTCATTGCTCCCATAAACTGCGTCTAGCAAGGTAAGGAGCGTTGGGCAGCCCAGGCCACAGGTGTACCAGTCACAGCTATTTAAGAGCATTTTCCAAGAGGCAGCACAAGGCTTGCATGGGTAAAGTGCAGTCTGTGTCACACGTTCCTGCTGATGACCTAAAGGACTATGCTCTCACAGCAGAAGAAGGGAAAATTAATCTTCACCACAATTGTTCCATTTCTCAAACTTCTTTTCAGCAAAGATATAAATTGTGCCAAATATCTATCAGTTTTATGATGACAAGACCATCAAACTTGTTTCATTAAACACCCTCCCCCCTCTTACAACTGTCTAAACAAGATTTTTCCATTTAGTACCCTATCAATCCAGAGTTATGATTATTCAGTAACTGAGGGGATCTCTTGTATTTAAATATTAATGTTTGTGTAGTTATTAAAGTATTTGATGATTTGTCCAGGGGCACTGTAAAATTAAATATAGCATGTCATTTATGGTAATACAGAGGAGAATAATAACAGATCTTTTTCATTCTGGTTTTCTGTCTGGCTCTGCATGATACTTTTACTGCTTATTTGATAGTTTGGGGTATTGTGTGGTTTTAAACCCTTCTAAATGTAGGATTTCAGAGCATATTGTTCAGAGCATATAAAAGATTATCTCCCAAGTTACGACTTTGTGTTGCTGTGTATGAACTGTTGTCTGACAGTTACACTGCTAAAGGGGAAAGCAGTTTTCCAAAAAATACTTATCATGTATTGGCTGTAGCAGTACAGTAAGCCCATAAATATTTTGGGAAGCTCAGTTTGGTCCACGCTGTATTTGCTTTCAGAAATCGCCTCAGCCTACCAGAGCAGTAATATGTGAATGTAATTAGGCGTTTCAAGTTATGTGTATTTAAAGAACATTATTTAGGCACTCCACTGTGACTCCTTCATGCTATAAAGAACAAAAGGGAGAGCAGGAGGGAGGGGGCAGAGCAGCTTATGGCATTTATATGTGCACAAGTGTGCAGCTTCTTCGTGGATGGGTTTTTGAAGTGGGATAATGGAAAAAAGTGCTGATGTTTGGCCCATTCTGCTAGGAAGCACCTTTCTGCCCATTTAAAAACAATAGTAGGTAAAAATGACTTTCATAAGGTCACCCAGAGACAGAGCCAGGAATAGAAAACAGGTCATATAAATATCCAAGTCAGAGCACTTTCTATGAGACTAGGCTGGTATTTCCTGCTGGGAAAAAAACCACAAACAAACAAAAAAGACAAAACACTTACAAAAAAAACCCCCCAACAACAGAGTTAAAATCTCGAATGACTGCTTTTACTGCACAACAGAGCGGGTTTGGCTGAGGTCTCCTTCAGCTTTCTCGTATAGATCAGTGTAAAAAGATTCTGTGGCTGATGATGGACAGCTGTCATGGGATGCATCTCTTGTTGGTAAAAAGGTGTAGCAATCTAATGTATTTTTTTAAATATGCCTGGCAAACTGAGTGAATATAATTACAGCAGAAGCATTTGCTACATTTAAAATGTATTTATTATATTCACTCTAAGCCTATTTTTAAAGCTGATCATAACTTCCTGGGTGTATATATCTATGTATGTGTGTGATGTGGTGAAATTACAGTAAAGCAGCTTTGTTTATAACTTGCAAGCATACAACACTCAGGACATTCACTTAGTGTTCTTAATATACCAATAATTCACCTGTCTTCTCGGTACAGAGAATTGCCGTACTTCATGTTAACTGTGATGGTAAGATACTGAGTGCATTTTTTTACTCACTGGCTTAACTGGAAACACTTCACAGGAGGTTTGGGATCCTCCTTATGTAACAGCAATTTAGAAAATTTTAATTAGGATGTATATGCATGTGAGACATCCAGATTAGGGTTCCAATCCAAAGCCCACTGCAAGAAATGGAAAGGCTCTCATCAAGTACATGAATTGCTTAATCAAAACCCAAATGTTTACACTGGAAATAACACACAAATAAGGGTTACTGCCTTTTTTCAAAGGATAGATTTATCTGCACAGCCCTCAGTGCTACCACAATGAAGCTGCTTCCCATTTAAAGCAGGCCTGCATGTGTTTACATTACACCTTGGTATGTATGCAGTGTGGATATGCACAACTACCGTGCCCAGGCTGTCTGAAAGGGCTGGAATGGCAATATGGCAGTGTTTGTAGCCTCAGGAGTGGTGTGTGGAGAGGGCTTTGCCCTGAGCAGTGAAGAATGGAGACCACATCGATCAGAGACGAATGTGGTATGTAAATTTTCACTCCTCTGGGTTTCAGCTGGGTCTTAAGGCACACAGGCAAACACAGTGAGTGCTTTAGCTGAACACCAAGCAAGAGCGCAGGCCACTCGTGCACAGAACTAAAATGGTTGCAAAGCACAGAGCTGGGGTCCACGTCCTGGAGGCCACATAAAGTTAGTGTTAGGAGACTGTCCTCACAACCTCCTGTAGAATAGCCAAGAAACACAGGGCTTTCATTAAAGAGCTGAAAAGCAGATGCTCTTACAGTCTTAGAACTGCAACAGCTTCTACCAAACAGCTCTATCAAAACACACCTGTCATCTTCTGCCTTGGCACTTCACTCCTGTCACCTCATTTCACTGTCACCACATGCCTATACCTTGTGTTTCTCTTCAGACCCATATTCACTTCAGTTTCTCTCTGCAGGGCTTATCCCAGTCTCATCCATCATGATTTCATACAGTAAATTAGAATCCTTAGCTCTCATCTCATTTTTACCAGAAGGAGAAATGCTTTTCATCCCATTTTCTTATGAAGATATTTGCCCCTTGCCTGTACGTCCACATGCGAAGAAGACCTTAAAAAGGTCTGCCTCGTCACTTTGTCATCCTCCTTCAAATCATTCTCTTACTCTCACTGTTGTGATGACTAAAAAATTATCTGAAAACGGTTAAGCAGCTGGTGTGCTATGACCACCGCTTCTTACAGTAATTGTAATCCTCTCACTGTAACCTCGTGATGTCTCTGTCTCTTTGTTGCATCCATCTGTTGTCTCTTATCATATATTTGGACTGCAAAATATCTGGCATAGGAACCTGCCTTTTTCACTCACATGTACAAATGAGCTCAGTGCTTTGCACCCCGGTATCCCCACCATCATCACTGCTGGTTTCCCTGACTGTTACCTCAAGCGCAACTAAACAACAATGATAATTTTTTGAAAAAATGTATTGAAAGAGGATTATACACACTTAAGTGATATATCTACTGTTATCATATGAGAAAATACCGACTTTAGATGCATTTACATCAGTGTAAGATACTCCATCATATAAGAAAATACCAACTTTAGATGCATTTACATCAGCATAAGATACTCCAGGTATATAGAGATACAGGTCATATATCAGGCCTTGGTGAGCTGTTAAAAAGTTACTGGAAATTGGTGTACTGCACACCATTGTATACCAATAATAATTGGATAATAATTCTCCACCTCACAGGGATGTTGTAAGGATTAGTTAAAGTATTTATGAAGTGCTTTGAAGATTAAAAGAGTTCTCTAAATGTGCATTTTTTAAATTATTGTTAATAAAGTATATTTATTCAAATTTTTCAAATCACTAACTATGCAAAATCTATGCTTTTTATTTAAAAAAAAAAAAAAAGAAGTCACAATGGAGTTCTCTCCATGCTAAGAAGGACTGTGTGATGTTTCATTTGGCAAAAATGCTTGCCCAGCAATATATGCCACTCCTGCTACCTACATATATAAGACACCATCAGTGGGTGTTATTCAAACTTTACATCTTTCTCTTTGTAGCCTGTAGAAATGTCACCATTACCAAAGTAGTACTGTCCTCTTTGTTGTACTAATCCCAGACTGTGTGTCAACAGGTACAGAGATTTGTTGTTTCAAGAACTCCTAGGAATGGGCAGGCAAAGAGTTGTTGTTCCACAGCCCATGCAGAGCAGTCACGAACAGCCTGCCTTTAGAAGGTAACTATCTCCAGAATAATTTCAAGTTTAACCGTGGGGGAATGACAGCATCTCAGCATGCATCATTCTCAGCGGAGGGTAGGTGACGTGAAGTTAAATGGTATAAGAAAACCACAGCAAAACAATTTGTAGCAAAGCATGCCCCATCTCCAGAGGGAGTAGCCCCCCTGTGAGCCCTTTCCAGCTTCTGCCTCCTGCACCCTGTGCTGCTGTGGCCTTGCAGCTTGGCTCCCAGGAGGGTAGCAGCAGGGCTCAGATGGATGTGTCCCCAAAGGGCAGTGACCTGAATGAGCTGCCCCTCTCCCTCTTCCATTCTGAAGTTCAGTGTACAGGCCCAGCGAAGTTCTCTGTGGAAGACACACTTTTCCTCATCAGCTGTTTTCAAGTTCTAAAGCTGGTACCCAGTTAAGTACCTTTGGTACTTCTGAAAAAGTGCATTTGGTCACGGGATCGTACCCACTATGTAGCTGGAGTAGCAGTTGGGACTGTAAGACCTAAGCTGTCTAGACTAAAGCTCAGCTATGAAAGAAGTTAACAGAAATAAAAAAAAAACATTGATTAAAATGACATGTTTTGCCCTACCACCGTATTATCATGACAGGAACCCAGTAGTAGTTTCCATTCACAGACAGGACGCACACACATACAGAGCAATAGAGGAAGTTACAACACGCATATTGGGTAGGAAGAAATGAGTTGATCAAACCAAATGTTGGAGTGAGGACAGATCAAATGATGCCACATGGAAAATTATGGTTTGGAATGAAAAAGTGGTCCATTTAACAGTACATAAAGTCTCTGTAATATGCATAAAATGAGCAGCTAGCAGATGTTTTCTGACACAGTGCATCTGTATGGAGCTGAGGCATATTCAGCTCCGCTATAGCAGAAATACACAGAGCAGAGATAATGGCAGACCCTCCAGACAGATGAAGGCAGCCCTGCCCTTATTTAATAATAACAACAATAAATAATAACTTGTATTAATTAGCAATCAGGAATTTAATGATGGACTCAGATGCAATTGTGGGATGTATCATGCAGAGGATGAAAAGAAAATCTATCAGCCGCTGGTAACAGATACGATGAGGAAAAAAAATTTGCAACAGTTCCCTGTTTGATAAGATCACACTGAAAATATCCCCTTGAGGTTACAACTCTCCATTCACACTTTGTGGCCAAAGGCAACTTCTTTTAAATCTTGGGAAAATTTCTTTAGCCATTTTAGGTCTGCAGAGATGTAAATGAAAATATTTTTCCTACATTTAAAAATAATATTGTGCATTTTATTTCATAGAGGTGGCTGAGTTTTGAGAAAGTACTTGTCCTGAGTGTGATGGGTGATTTAAAGAGCTGACACATGAAGGGCACTTTTTTTTTTCCCTGAGGTTACTTATTAGCTGGGAACTAGTAGAGGAAAACATACTATGGTCCCATCTCAGCTTTCTCTGGTATCCTAAATAGCCATTCATGCCTATCCATGACACAATATAGGCCACTGACAGTAGGCAGTGAAGGTCTTCACAATTCAATCTTTGTTCTTCAGTGTTTTTACCAGACAAAGTGATACTTACTGACTGAGAGAGTTACTTAAAATGTCAGAATTAATGCTTAACTGGTTATGATTACCATAACTAATACAAATATGGAAGTTCTCAATACTTTTATCTATTATTTCAGGTCATCTGCACGTTCAGGCAGAGGCCAATATACCAGCATGATGAAGATTATCTTAAGAGTCCACCAGCACTTGTGACAATGAATTTATTTCAAATCAACATGTGGAGACTGAAGCCAATTGAACAAAGCACTGCAGTAACAGCCTGACTTGACCAAACTCAGTCAAGGAGTACTCAGCCTTGGGCACAACAACATTGTGCTTTGGACGCAGTACAATCATGTGTTAGTAGCTTCCAAGGATCATATGCATCAAGGAAGGAGACTTTAAAAGCTTCTGTCGGGCAAAATACAGTTCTTACACTACAGACTAGAGATCGTGTATCTTCTTAAGCCATTGTATTTAATGATTTTTGAGATTTTCAGCTATTTTCAAAGCCCTTTGTGGGACAGTTCAGTGAGAGTTAGGAGTCTCTTCAGCCTACACTAAAATGACTTCTCAAAGCACCGCTCTGAAAGAACTGTCTGCAGTAAGAATGAGAGATGTCAGTACAGGAAGCAGAAAGCTGAATATGGAAATACCTCCCTTTTGAAGACACTGGAACAGTCACAGATCTTCCTGCTGTGAGACCATTTTTTGTCCAATAGACACAACAGCAATACGATATGATAAATGAACAAATTCAATGGTAACTGCAAGATATAAATGTGTTAATAAAATAAAAATGTACCTCCGTGCGTAATTGTTAAAGTATATTACATATCATGGAGGTAAGTTGGATATAGCTGTCTTAACAGATACCATGGATTAAGTTTTACCTGACAGTTTCAGAGCAACAAAGAGAGAGAAGCTTTAAAATGGGACACACATACCCCAGAAAACGTTGTCAGCGCTAGCAGTGAAAAATGAGTATATGTAGAAAGCTCAGTTAAACTGAGCTTCCTACTAACTTCTTTTCTTTTGGACAACAATCTTTCACTTCTCCAGCAGTATCTGCAGTATTGCCATTGTTGCACTGGCTGCCAGTTGCCAAGGACTTTGTTAATAGAAAGTGGAATTATTTTTACTCAGAAGTCTTTATTCTTATTGAGTGTGATTTACTGTAGCATTATTGAGAATGCCTCATTGTCACCTGATCGTATCTTTTCACAACCGATGAGATTACTGTCAGGGAGAAAGAGGCTCATTCCGAGCAACATTTGGTAATAAATTGATTACTGGCTGAATGCTGATACTTTACAAAAAGTGCAGTCAATGAAATATCTGCCGTTGCTCAGAAAGTCTAACATTAGAAAGGCGCGCAAAATAATCACTAAATGATTGCACACGGCGACTGGGCTAGACTGTGTGAAATCAGCTTAGACACACACAGGAGTATAAAGTGTTTTTCACACAGTTTGAAAGCCAGAGTTTAAAAAGCAATGATTGTAGATGACCATGTATAATAACTGGGTTGTGAAGGAGCATCTTGTTCAATCTCATTTTAAGCACAGCATACTCAGTGCTGTTTACACTCACAGACTAATAGTTATTTTTAACAATCACTAATGCGCTGAAACATCCCACTCCTCTATTTCACATTTAGTATTCCTTTTCAGATCTACTCTTCTACTGCCTTCACAAATTCAGGAGGCCCCTGGGAGATCTCTTCCTTATCCCGTGACCATGCCTTCGGGGACCGGCTGCTGCTCCTCCCCTGGCACTAATTCCGGTGACATCAAGGGACAGACGCGTGGAAATGCATCAGGACAGAACTCCACATCAAGAGAAATACAGACCGTGTGAAGGATCTCTTTTCTCGCCCCTGCCTCCCTGTCTCACCACTGAGTGCTTTGCTCCTGAATGACAAAACAGGCTGTAAGACTGCCTGCCATCCCTGAGATCAGGAGCCTACAAGAAGGGTTGCCAGGTTGACATCCCAGGCATGGATCCAGCTACTGTGTCAGGGCAGAGGAGGAAAGACATCTCTACCTACTGCTGTTGAGGATTCACCTGTTCACAGTTCTCTTCCTGTCCTGGAAGAAAGACTGCAGAAAAATTCCTTCCCCCTTCTTTTTCCTCTCCCTTTTACTCTGGAACTAGGTTGAGAATCTGGGTCTGGCTGGTGCAAGATGAGGCCTCCCTGTCCTCCCTCACTCCACAAGCACCAATTATCTAGAAGCAAGAAAAATCCCAGTTGTCATCTGCTGCCAGAAGAGGTGATTGCTGAATGAGCCATATTCACCACTGCTACTGTGGCCACAGAACAGGCTCCATTCTGTATTCTTATTTTCAGTGTATTGCAGTTAATTTCCTTACTTGTTTTTTCCCCATAATGAAAAATTAAGGATGTTTACATTTTTAAAAAGTGTCGTTGCCCAGTACTTGTGAGAAATGAAGCCCATAAATCTCCCTCTTCATTAGAAATGGCAAAATCCATGCTGACTTGAGTTCTGGTTCATCATTGTCTGCTGTTTAATTCCCTAGTTTTAATACAACAGTCTAATTACCTTGAAATGTGGGGTTTGTTTTTTACTATTTGGGAAAATCAGCTGGCTAACAGCAATTCAACTGAACAGAAGAAGTTACAAAAGGTCAGAGGGCTCACCAGCAAAAGCAGTAATGCAGAGCACTTGGGAAGCGGCATTCGGGGAGGGATGTTCGGGGGCGGGTTTAGGCGCACCTGCAGATTGTGATGGCAATGACTGTGGGAGAGGCAGGAAACCGAGGGAGGAAAGCTGAGAAGCTAGTTGCAAGGTTGGCAGGAGAGGATGGATTTGAACAGTCACAGAGTTGCAGTAAGCACTCAACTACTAAGACGGTTACTAGTAGAGGGCTTGAAGATAGAGAGTACATTCAATTTGTATACACAGCTGTTCCTAACATGCCTCTGAAAAGAGGCAAGAGCAGGGTCAAAAGGTTGATGCAGCTTTTCATAGAGTGTAACTGTTTATTTTAGACTCAGTTTCCAGAAGTGATTTAACACTCCATTTAAGTGCTAGTTTTTAAACTGTAAATGGAGATACAACATTCTCCAGGAAAAGAAAAATATCAACAAGTAAGGAACTCTAGCACAGGCTCTGATTAGCAAGATCAAGCAGGAAGACAACGATGCTGAGAACAGTTAGCAGTTACCTGTAAGGACAATAATGACAGAGCTGTACACATTCACAATGAAGACAGAAATAGAGAAATAAGTCTGAAATAAGGGCTAGTCCAAGAGGTATTCTTGGAGAAATCTAGGATAATCTTTAAATAAGTGATGTATTATTGATTGTGAGTTCTGAGAGTGCAACTGCAATTGTAATGGTAATTGGAATCATAGAATAATTAAGGCTGGAAAAGACCTCTTGGATCATCGAGTCCAGCCTATGACCTACCACCACCAGGCAGCTAAATCCTGCCACTAAGTGTGGCATCCAGTCTGTGCTTAAACACCTCCAGGGACGGTGACTCCACCACCTCCCTGGGCAGNGCCTTGCTGAATCCCATACCATTGGCCTCAGCCCAATGACGCAGCCTGTCCAGGTCCCTCTGCAGCATCTTCTTACCCTCCAGGATATTGACACTGCTCCCCAACTTGGTGTCATCTGCCAATTTACTAACAGTGCATACTAATAGTACAGTTCCTTACTTCCAAGGTTTTTTGTTCATATTGTGAATTATCCTGATACATGAGTAGAACCAGGGCATAAAGAGGCCAAGAGATTAACGTGGTATCATGTATGTCACTGACGGACCCAAACTTTGATTCCTGTACACAGGACTCCCAGTGTCCTCTGTTTAGATGTACTGACACAACATGGCAAGAAGCAGTGTCCCACAAACCATGGAATATATGCCACTGGAAGCTGTGTATTTAAAATTCTGTGAATTTTGAGTTTCTTCCATCTAGAAGAAAAGATATCCAGCAATATTCTACTTCTGCTAGTTACAGATTTCTTAAAAGTATCCACCCTGGATCCAGGAACTGCTGAAGCAGTAGGTGGTATTTTTCTCAGAAGGAGCCGAAAGTGCTATACAAGTCCCAGTGGCTCCACCTGAAGCACAGTGATACAAAAACCATGTGGCACTTCCAGCTACTTGATGACAGATACTCTCTTGTGTTTGGCCATACACTTACAATACATTTATTCTTAGGATTATGTCATTGAGCATGAGCTGCTTTCAGGCATTAGATCATACACCTGGTCCTTCCTCAAATGCTGTTTTAACCATTTGCTGAAAGCACCAGTTGAAAGGATGATTTGACTAAGTGGCTAATTTGACTGAATGCCTATAACACTTACAAACTATTTTTAAGCCGTTTAAGGAGCTTTGTCTGATAGATTTGGGCAAAAGCTGCATAAATAGTGGGTCAGCACAAAGCAGCAATTCACAGATGGGCCTCTTAAAAAAAAAGAAAAATCACGCTATTTTAGGAGGCATTTGCTCCTGTACCAATTCTAACTAGTACTATATCCCTTCTTTGCTCTCATGGATAAAATAGGCAACATCTTCAAAAGTAAATGCATTTTTAAAAAATTAGGCAAGAACAGGAGGTTTTCAAAGGCACAAACAGGAGTTAGTGCCTAAGTGGCCTTTATTAGGAATTTAATACTTGCATTCTCTGCTTTTTAACCAGTGGGCAAATAACATACACAGGCACCTGGATAAAAGAAGTTAGAGTGGTCCTAACTAACAGCAGTTCCTATGTGCTCAGTAATTGCTCCCTTCCTTCATGTAAAATAATTTTCACCCCATTTTTAAATTGGGGTAGTCATACTCTGCTCTGCAAGGGGATATAAAACTATCGGTTCAACATCTGCGCTGATTTACATAGATGTTAACATCCGACAGCCATTTGCCATTGACTCTCTTTGCTTTTACGTAACTGCAGGAGATACAGAGTGACAAAGAATCAGGCACTTGGTTTAAAAACAGGCACTCCATTTCTGGCAGCGGGCAGGATAGCAAGAAAGCCTTTAATTTGAGCCTTTGACTGTATCCATGCAACATAAAGTACAAGCATGAGAGGAACATGCTGATAGTTCTGCATTATCCCTAACAGCACTGGGATGCAACAAGAAGGAACTTCTAAGTGCACGCTCATTTTATTAGAGAACCTTCCCATTACAGCCAAACAGGGGTGCCGTTTTGGGTAAGTTGGTCCTGCACGCCCTTTCTGGATGGAGAGTTGCCATGGCAAGCAAGAAAGTTTACTGCTTGGGTTGTATGGTGGTACACAAAAGAATTCAGAATGGTTTTACATGCTTGTATATGTAGCAATGCCAAGTGACTGAAATGCAGAAATCAGTTGTATCACAGAGATGTCAGAGAGTAAAATTTAAAAAGTGTCTGTGTTTAGGGGTTAGATATGGAACAAATTACAGACGGATTTAGACAGTATGGATTGTGAAGTGATTGCAGAAAATTTCTATAAATGTATTAATGTCATCTGCAGAAATAAACTTCCCTGCCCAAACTGTGCAGAGAAGAATAAACAGATGCATTTAGCTGAGAGTGATATTTATTCTTTTTGAAGAGTCCTATGTATTGAAAAGGTAGGGGATGTATCTTATACACCACAAAAGCAGCTGTGGGGCAATTGCAGCTCTGTGTTTTTGATCCACTGAATGCAAGCTACAGGGAGCCTTTATTTTTCTATTTCTCATTTTCAGAAACAATCTAGATTGAAAGCAGTAGATTTGGCTCTTTGTGCAAGTGAAACACGGTGAAATCCAGGGCTAAGCAGACAGCTTGACGAGCAGTGTTAGTTTCTGAAGTGACTGTTCCTCCCAAGCAAGAGACAGGAGAGAAAAAATTGGGTCTTGACAATACAGTAAGTAGACTTCTAAAAGGTTTTTCCTTCCAGCTCAAATATTTTATGGAACTGGAGAAACATCAGGCTCCACTTGTAAAAAGAATAAAATAAGAGGATAATGGATACAACAGTAAGAAAGATTACTTTGAGACAGTGTCAGAAGAAAGACTCAAAGGAAGGAGAAGCGTCCCAGGTTAACCCATGCGTTATTTTCAAGATTCCACAAGCCCCCGGGTTAGGCAGTTACCCTGTACCAACAGTAAGGAGCAATATTAATTTACCAGCTTGTTTGTTCGCTCAAACCATTATTCACTACAAACAGCCCTCAAAAATACAGAGGATATTGAGAATCAGGAAAAGACAGAGATTGTCTCAATATACGAATGACTGCATGTTGTTTACCTGGCACCCCAGGTCCTTGTTGTATCAGCTGCCTCAGAGAGTAAGTGGGCTTAGATTCTTGATGCAGTTGTACAAATCAGATTTTGCTTTGGTATTGTTTCCAGCTGAAAGCCTTTCCTTTATTCTAGTGGTAGGAGACTTTCTTCCTATTAAATGCTTCAATGGTGGATTTAAATATTTAGAAGATCCACATTACAGGAGAACTGTCTGAAAGCATCACAAAGAAACCATTAGTTAAATCCATTAAGGATCTACTTAAGTGGAATTCCCTGCTGTTATCTACATGATAGCCACATAAAAAGACACCGCGTAAAGAAAACGTTGGGGAAAATACTCCTCCTCACATACTGTATGTGTGAAAAATCCAGTCTTACTGAAGGATCCCTTTTTGATTGTCTCAAGATTTCAGCTGGGAATTGATATTCTTTCAGCTGAATTAGAGTAGGGGGAACAATATGGTTCAGTTTCAGTTGTGCTTTTGCTCCTCTCGTTTTCAAGTACACTCAGCCTGGATGAAACCTTTTACTAGAGGAGAAGATATGGGAACTCTTTTTGTTTTGAACATGGCATAAACCATCAAAGTTGTATTCAGTGTGCAAGACACATCAGGAATGTACAGAGTCTTTGTGTTGCCTATTTTTAAATACCTGTAACTGGTTGCAGTATGGATGAGAAGTTCTTCCCTCCAGCTCCTAGAGAAAGGCACTTGAGCCATTTGAATTATAAAACTTACAGCATTTTTCAGGTTGCTCTTGTTTTTACAAAGGAGAAAACACTTGAACTCCATGAACTTGTTTTTCTGTTCTCTACAATTATGGGTTTGATACACATCCAAGAAGACAGTTATATTCCTCAGAATCTTTCTAGTCTTTATCAGTTATGTAACATTTCCAATCTTTGAATGCTCAGGAAGATCTGATGTGATTTAGGCTTATGGATCAGATGAAGGTGCTACAGACAGTACATACAAAACACGAACACCTATATTGTTTGTAATATTTATATCTCTAATCTAGCTGTAAATCAGTATATAGTGTCTCCAATCATTGATGTTCTCTCTGGCCTCCAGTTTGAGCACATTTTATAAAACCCACGAGACAAAGCCCTGCTTTCTAGTCAGAGTACTATAAAGCTATTCTATAGATTTAGGAAATTTCTTTCTAAGACATTAAACAAAATATCTTTTATATTGGAGGGTGAGACACTCAGAAGTGTTGGTTTATCTACATGTAGACATACATGCAGAGGACCACACAAAACCAGTAAGCCCACTTTTTCTTCTCAATCAGACTGTACCCGAGAGTTCCAATATAGAAAAGAGAAAACATCTCAGCAAATCTGTTACTTCAGGAGTCAACAGCCTACAGGAGGGAAAGATCAGTGCGTGGGCAGTTTATGAATGGAACAAAGCAGGGACAGAAGTGTAATCCCCGGTGATTTAAGTGTCCATGACAGGGAGTGGCTCCTGGCTTTAGAAGTCTGGACACTGAAGGCGCTGCCACATCCTGCGAGGGAAGATATATCATCAGCTGGCCAGGAGCCTCATGCCACTGTGAGGAGCAGCATGCTCTCACATGCATGACACTCCTGTCCACACACAGAGCTGCTACTACACTAGGATACAGTCCAGCATCAGGTATTGCAAACCCAAGGAACTACAAAATTAGGAGTCAGACCCCTTCTTCAGTTCAATATTATCCTAATTATGGGAGTGAAAAACAAAGTGACTACTGTCTGGGTCTTCCGGCATTACAGCCTTTGAGGGGTATACTTCAGTAGCATTTCTAACCTTGACAATACATACATGGAAACTTATATATATACGCATTTAATTTCTCAAAAGGCTGCAGAGCTTTATGAAACCATCACCTGTCAACACTGTCATTGTAACTTTGCAAATCACTTCATACAATGCTGGCGACATGGGTTAACCCTCCTCTGTGGAGCAGTGGTATCATGACAGCTTCCTCGTCTGCTCCCAAGAACTGCACCAGGTAACAAAACAACACCCGCCAAATGGGAAACCAAGTAAAGACACACCACAGCCCTTCCAGATCTAGGAAGGAAATGGTTGCATTTTTGCAGGGCCACACAATATTCTAAAAGCTCTTCTTTACAGATTAGTAAAGGTCTTGCATTCAAGGTATGATAAACCCAACGCTCTTCTTTAATTCCTCTAATGATTTTCCGTTGGTATTCGTAACCCTTTGAAAATTTCCCTTCTGTGTTCTTTGTACCCCAAATAAAAATTTTTGTATTCATAACCCTTTGAAAATTTCCCTTCTGTGCTCTTTGTACGCCAAATAAAAATTCTGAGTCTTTCGCTGCTTTCTCCACTTGCTCTCCTTCAGAGTTAATGGTGTAATTTATAACTACTCCTACTCCTACAAGCGTTCCTCTACAGGTAATAGTTTGCCAAGTCCCGTGATGCACAGATTGAACGTTGGTTTAGAAAAACACGTAATTCTGAGTGGAAAACGAGGCACGTGCCTCTTCTGAGCAGAAAAAAAGAGATGCATGGGGAAGACGTTGCCCCCAAAAATCAGCCCTGGAAGCCAGTGCTGCCAGCTCAGCGAGTGGCGTGAGGCACGACATGCTCAAAACACGGAAAGCAGGTAAACCCTGAATCCCCCTGGAGTGCTTTAGCTCTTATCTAAGTGTGATTACAGCGGGACAGACACATGTGAGCAGGGAACGACCGACGGACGGGGCCAGGGCGGGCGTAGGGGACGGGCAAGTCCCGCCTGGCGCTGGCCCTGGCCCTGCCCGCAGCCCGCGGTGCGCGACATGGCTGCCGCTGCCGCTCCCGGCAGGCTCCGCGGCCGCGCC
>WEIS01058357.1:0-20017 GCA_013389965.1 Todus mexicanus
CTCCGAAGTCATGTGTTTGCTATTTCTCTAATGATCTGAGTCTTTGAAACAGTATTTGAGTTCAGTTAATAGACAGGATCCACTTGGTACTATACTAAGCCAGGAGAAAATAGCCTTAGTCCATGTCAAGTGCCCATAATCAATGCAGATTCTCTTCATGTGATGAAATACAAAATGCGGAGGTTAGCTGAACATACAAGCACACACATGCTAAATTCCGTGGTACACGGAGGCAGCTCTGGGAAACTGGCAATACAATAAAAAAGGGAATGTTTCTCTCTAGAATCTGAAAGAATTCAGTTCTCAACCTGAGCTTAGCATTGGCACCTTCCATGCCCTATGCTATCAGGAATTAATTTGGTTCATAGTAACTAATGACCAGACACAAAAGAAAGACAGAAGGTGTTAATTAGCTATTTTTACTTTTAATTTACTGAATACCATGTGCTTACTGATGCAAACCAGGCTGCTGCTGTTCAAATCAAGATGACCCTCATTTAGTGAAAGGGTCTGTTCTTCCTTTTTTTGCACTTGACAAATCTTTTAAGTGTCAGGGAGAATTATCCACACATACTGATGGGAGCATCTTACACACTGATGAACACCAACTTCCATGGTGCTGGATTAGTTCATCTACCACAGACAACTGTGATGAAGTGATGCTGCCTAGGGGATCTGCCTCATTAAGGAGGGAAAAAGAGAACAAGAGCAGCTCTGAAATAATAAAATCATTAACAAGAGCACCTTGCAGAGCTTATTAGGTAAGAAACAGACTGGCAATACCATTGCTTAACGCTTAATTACTTTTTGAAGACCAGATGGAAATGAGAGACCATTTTAATGATAATCCTTTCAAATCCCAAACAAAAAGACAAATATCAAACTGAGCCATTAATTTGGCATGTATCCTAGCGCAGATGTTCTAAGAAATGATCAGATCCTACCAGATAACTGAAGATGCTGAAGTTTTGACCTCACCTCCTACTGCAGATACCCTCATTTACAAGTGGTCAAATTAGGAATTACGAACTTCTGGAACTCAACTATTTATCTTTCTTTCCAGGCAGGTGGAAGCTGCGCACACAAGATAAATAGAACTTTAACGTTTCCCTTTCTGGATCTGCTATGAAACTCTTGTCCCTGCTCTTACTCTCAAAGACTGAACTTCTGCCAACAATTTTGGAGAAATGATAACAGCATCAATACCCACCTAGACACTATAGCCACGACACTAAAGGCAAACCAAAGAGATGATACCACCTTGGGAGCCTCATGCACTTCATTTAATCTGCTGCACAAAGACACCAGCTCAATTCTAATGTTGCATTTCCTCCGCTCCATGAATAAAACTTCAAATGGAAGCCTGTGGTCTGTTCCCAACACATACACAAGGACCAGCTAGAGAGGTTTTCATTAGAAAAGTCAGGCACTACACAGTCCACTTGCATGGGAGATCAAGGAATCTGCCAGCTACTGTGGCTTGGTAAGGACAATATTGCTGTAACCCATCAGATACCAGTCAGAGTTCAAATAGTGAACCTGAAGAGGGAAATAGCCTCTTCCTAGGTATAATTCATTTTCTGTTCACATTACTGCAGGTCTCCATTATGAAAGACCTGAATCAGTACCTGAGCAAGAGGAGATGAGGCTGTAACTAGGTTTTCCAACAGTTATTTTTCAGAGAGTGACTTCTTTCTCTTAGTCTGGCTCTGAAAACCAAGTCACACTTTCGCCACTTTCCTACTCTCGGCAAACACCAAAGACTCTCCACATGTTACAAACTGTTCTGTGGTGCAAAACTCTTGTTCATGTGGAGACCCAACAGCTTCAATTATGGTCTAGCTGTCACAAAGTAGCTTTCAGAGTCAGGATTTTGCCAACTAACACTTCTGTTCCCAAAAAATTGATTTGCTTTGTTCTGGTTTCATCAGGCTTTCACTTGGTATTTTCTGTTTAACAGGGAAAAAGAAAAAACCATGGATTTGGTGCAAAACTAGTCTGAAGAGTAACAATATAAATCGAATCTTGTTCAATAAGCGAGACTGTCAATTCATGAGAAATAGGCTGGAATAAAAATGGAGAAGAGAAAACACTCCACGCATATAACAGCTTTGGACTAAAGGCACTTTGCATTCAGCAGTTCTCAATAACATCGTGCCAACCAGTGATGGGCTCTCATGCAGGGACTTGAGGACACCTCCCCTCAACTTTTTTGTGGGGGAACGTTTCCTTGTCTTTCACATGCCCAGCAGATGATCTCTGTACCTTAAGATTTAATACATGAGAAGCTTGTCAAACATTAGTCATATCTGCTCTTACCACAGCTTTCCCTTCCCAATGATGAAAGGGAATGAAGAAGGTTGGGGTTTTTTCAGCTTCTAGAGTCATAGTTTGTGCAAAGTTCACCACCAGTGCCTTCAGGCAGGAGAACTAGTAACTTCCACTTGCAGAAGAAACAGCAATCACATATACAAGAAGGTATTTTTATCTGGTACTGAAGATCTGGTATCTTCATTATTCTGAAAGGTTCTTTTAGCAAATGGGCACCCCAAGTCTTAAATATCTTTTATGTTATATTAAGTAAGAAAGTTGGAAAGAAACACAACAGCGGAATTTTCTCCTGAACAGAGCAGATAATCATCCAGCCAGTAGGTCCGCAGATCTCACTTATTCTATTAATCCCCAGAGTGCACCTTCAACCAGAGCTGCTTACTGCCTTCGATAGCTTAGGGTGTATTTTCTCAAATTCATCAACACTGCCTTGTACGTGATATAACCAGTTATTACAGAGTAGCAATATGACCTTTTCTTTTTTAAATACTACTTTCAAAATGCCAAAACTACATGGGATTTTTCAATTGCATAACACAGCTACTTAAAATTAAGACAAAATATCAACATCAAGAAACAAATGCCAAGACGATCATTTCTTCCTTGTTTTCCACACAGAATTGCAATGCTCTCATCACAAGTCCAAACTCCACAGCAGAAGTTGCAGGTGAACCATGAAGCACATCCCCTTGGAAACACCAGGGCCAGTACATAATCCATGAGCTCATCTGCGAAAAGCAGTTTTCTGCATCTGTGGTTATTCCACATCCATTGGAGCTGACGGCCCAGGAAGACATGAAGGAAAGCTAAGACTGCAGTAATTTGTAAGTGCTTGGGAAGCACCCGCTTGAGAATGTTCCCACTACAATTAAAAAAAAACGGAGGTGCACTTGGCAGGTGACTCCTTTGCCCTCTGAAGTGTCTGCTTGTAGACGTAAGTGTTGAAGATATAGCCCAATGCCACCTGTACGAAGCAAACGTGCACCTCATTTTAATGCAAGCTTTGGTTAAGTGGCTTGTGTTGAAATGCTACCTAGCATTCCAAGTGTAACCCAACTTAATCATATCTATTGAAAACCACATAATAAATAACATGAAATATGCAGCATGCCGTCCTAATTGCAGAGGGTGTCTCATTTACTAGAAGTCATTTATTTATTCAAATGACTTGAACTACGTGATTCAATCTGAATCACGGGAACTAGTTACTGATTTGTGCAAACAGCCTCTTACTTCTTCGCTAAAGGCATTGTTGAAATAACTGACCCAACTGCTAAAACAAGCTTCCTCCTCGAACCCTCTGCTTGCTTCCTTCCTTACTCCTACCTCCAAAGCAAATTTCAGAAAACACAATTGTCCTACAAAAGCATTCTGAAGATTTTTTTTAAAATAAAATACAGACTCGATTAATTACAATGCAATGTATTAATTAATGCAATAAAAAAGGTATTTTCAAGACCAGAAAACTACTTAACAATAGGAAACTGCACATGCAGCTGTAATTGCACTTTGCAGAATTTAAGTACACAGCTCTCAAGAAAAAAATGTTTACTAGCTCAGATGTGAATTAAACTCAACTTTCAGAAGTGCATGTGTGTCTCTCACATCTTAATGTGTGTGTGAATACGTATTCCCAGACAGAAGCAGCCACAGCCTTTTTTTTTTGTTTGTTGTTTGGGGTTTTTTTTAAGTTAGGCCTTGCAAATACAAAAACAAATACAAAAATACAAAAATACAAAACCTGCCATCATTAACTGTGCTGCAGCCGTGCAAAAAGCATAATTTAGGAAACAACTCAGACTTTACATCTGTTTACACCCAATCTTGATTTGCAGCTACTGTCTCACGCCACTGCTATTTCAGGAGGTGCTGGGGCTTCCCCCTGCAGGGTGCTGGGGCCAGGCATGCTGAGCCTACTGCAGGTGGGAAAGGAGCGTGCTTTGGTCGCAAGGAGCCAGGCCTGATGCACGCCACCACAGGTCACCTCATCCCAGGCTATGGCCAGCCTCCATCAAGGGACACGTCCCCGGTGAAGGACACGCAGAAGGGCATTCAGGAAAGTGGAGAAACAGTGCTCTGCATGAGACATCGTTTCAAAGCTTGCAAGTAAGCCCCAAATAGGATGTTGGTTACCTTCTACTTCAGGCACTGTTTATCATTGGCTTGGGCATGGGGCGAGAGGCCAAAATCCTAGCAGGCAACTGTGCCAGTGGCCAGCTGTGTTGCCTCAGGCAACCATTCAAAGCCTCTGTGGCTCTGATCCCATGGCTCCTGTTAGGTAAAATAATACTTTTCCCTACCTAGAAGAAGTGCTGCTCAAGCTCGCAGTGCCCCAGTGCCAAGAGTGGCTGATTTCCAGGGCTCTTCTGGTTATCTTCGTATTTACTGCTGAATCTGGTGATGGGAAGGCAGGGATTATGCCACTGCCTGTGATTACCAAATGCACACAAACCCCGTTCCCACAAACTGATAATTTTCTTCTCATAAAAGCCAGAGCTAAAATACTACTATCCTGTCATCAAGACAGCTGGTTTATATCCTTCTCCTTCTTCCTTCCACATCTTCCATGAAAAACATCCCGCCTGACACGGCCCCGGCCGACTCGCCCCATGCCCCAGGAGGAGCCATCTACTCCAGCAGAGCGGTTAAGGCAAAACCACCTTTGCTGGTCCTGTATATTTGTATTTATTTTTTATTCTTCTTTTTTTTTTTTTTTTAGTTTGAGATGGAGAGGGCTGGCAAAGCCATCCCTTTTCCAGGGAGCAGGATGATACACCCACGGAGGCTATTCACCCTTCCCACGGCACCTTTGCAAGGTAAAGGAAGCACAGAGCGGTAACCAGTACACAAAGGAGAAGGCTTTTAACCTACACAGAAGCACTGCCGACCCTTGGGGCATTGCTACTGCTCAGCAGCTTCCACCTAGCCTGCCCAAAGCCACAGCCCGTCTGCTTGTGCATCTCCAGCACGAAGGTTGCAAGCCCTCAGCTTCTCCTGCGGCCAGAGCTTAGCAAGGTATAGCGAAGGTATATGTCAGGGAGGTAATGGATACCAAGCTTTTCTTAATAATTATTTATTCCATTTCATTATTTTTATTATACTTTCATTATTGCTCTTATTATTTCGTTGTTTTTGTTTCACTTGATGAAAATGGAAAAAAAAAGGATGACAAGTATTTTGGATTGCATTTGTTTCTCTACTTAACATTCACCAGATCGGAGCAGAGCTATTTATGAAAACCTTAAGTTTTTCAGTGGGAAAAGAAGTGAATTGAAGTTGGTTCATTAATTTGAGCCAAACTTGGCAAACAAGCCTTGGCCAAAAAATTGAGTGGGAGGGAAGCATAAGAAAATCAAGTGGTGTTCTGGTATTTTCAAAATAAACCTGCACATTTTCATTTCAAACAGCATTTCATTTTCCTTCTTACCCAATTTAAAAAGGAAAGAAATGGTCTCAGGTCAAATTTAATCTTCCAGATTATCTTTAAACAGGTTCTTTCTGGTGGTGTTCTGTTGTTGGGGGTTTTTTCCCTTCACTTCACTGGAACCACCCTGGCATTTGTTTCAGTCTGACTGGAAGTTATTCTTTTTTTCCAGAGTTTGTTCTTGTTTGTTGTCATTTTTTTCTCTTAAACCACTGAAACAAACAAAACCCACCCATGATTTGATGCACTCAAGTAGTAGGACATGCATGCGAACACGTAGATGTTTACTTTCATGTACGCAGATGCGCGGGACAGGAGAAGGCACGCTGGCAGGAGGAGGAACCTTGCATCTGCCTTGCATGGATCTGTCAACAGGCAAAACACACTTTGCATGGAAACTTCAAAA
This sequence comes from Todus mexicanus, assembly GCA_013389965.1. Taxonomy (NCBI): domain Eukaryota; kingdom Metazoa; phylum Chordata; class Aves; order Coraciiformes; family Todidae; genus Todus; species Todus mexicanus. Next base: position 6,162 of record WEIS01058357.1, read on the forward strand.
TGAAAGCTCACACGTCTTCATGGGCTACATAAATGCAGCACTGTTCCCTACTAGCATTGTCTTCTGTTCTTTCAAAAAACTTTGTTGTTGTTGTTTGAAGTGCAGTGTGATAGCGTGTGCACCCCTGAGCTCAATGGCCAACCCACACGGCCTTGTTTTTCACCCATCAGAAACTTTTCCTTTTCAAACACACAATCTCACAAGTGGCTTTCTCACGCTTCTTCCCCATGAGCCACTCTGAATAACATCATTCAGCACAGAGCGCGTAAAACCCACACCTTCATATTCTCCCTAGAAGACGAATTACAAAGGCATATCATAGCTCTTAATAAATAACAATCTTCCTTCAGCAGGAACAGACATTTATTTTGGTACAACTTCTCTGTACAGAGGAGTGTATCTTTTTTTCTTCCACGTTTCCTTTAGGAATGACTTCTGCCTCCCATATTCATGCCAAATGTTCTGTAACTATTTCTGAAGAAAAAAATCCCAGCAACATTATTACTCAATACTGCTAGGCCAGGAGAATTCAGCCCTAAAAAAGAAGCGTTAGAGTCCCGTTTGCTGGAGTTGGAAGCCAAGGGTTAACACATCAAAAACCAGAATGGGCAGAAATGATACTAGATCTCATACTACACACGCTAATAAAGCGTTCCTGGAAGTGAAGGGGCATAAGAGAAAGCAAAACCGAGACATATTTAATATTTAACAGGGCCAGCACGTACTGTACCAAGCTGAAAAACGACTGTCAGAACCCCCACAAAATGTCAAGCAGAGGATTTCCACACTGCCCACCGTTGACTCCTGGCAAAAAATTCACCTGGACACTTTCTACCCACACCCACACAATGATGACACATCCACAGTGCTGGTTCCCTATGTCCTTATGCATTTCACAAGCTCTCCAGAGCCAACAAGTACAAACAGCAGTGCTCCTCAGAAATGGAGGACTTCTGATTAGTCGCATTCAACACAGCTTTTATCCCACTTCTGTCACATTGACCCAGGGACATGCGGCATTGCATCAGCCTCACTGAAAGGTATCTCCAGAGGTGAAGGCCCGTCCACTAATCCCTCACGACTATTCCCACTCTCTTCTCATCAATGTCAGCATCACACAGTTCCTGATCATTGCCTCCATCACAGATGCTGGGTGAAGCATTGCTTAGGACCCAGAGAGGAAAATTCTACACTAACTTCTCCAACCACACTTGCAGCAAGACACATTGCTCAAGCTTACCTGGAGGCAAGAGCAAGGCAGGTGACTACCCCCATCACAGCACTAACTGGGCCTTAAGTATTCATCAGAGGCTACACACCTTCTACAACTGCTACAGAGCAAATATGGGAATCAAGGAGCAAAGAAAAGCTCTGCTGCCTTTCCTAATAACTTTCCCTTTCTGCTGAAACCCACAAAATCCTAGCTGGATTGAGTGTGATTCCTTTGCCAGCTAAGCCCCAACCGACAGAACTGCATTCTTTCCCAGCAGATGCTGAAGGAGAGCAGTACAGTAGAACAGGGTTTTGAGACACTCTATTCATGAACAGAAGATGCTTAATGCAAATCACACATTTCCAAAAATAACAATAACTTCATCTAGCAGGTCACTTTTTTACAGAATTTGACCTCACCCCCATTTTGACTAGTTTAAACTATAAAGATTTGCCAGCCAGGTCTCCCCACCAAGTGCTCCTAATACAGACTGGCCAGAGAATACTTTTGTGGATATAGCCAGTTCTGGCTCCCTCAGTTAAACTTTCTAGAAGCCAAAGCATTTCTCTGACAGTACAACCACATTTGCATTACATGAGTCCTTCTGCAATACAGACCCGAGTCTAACATGCGTTTTGACACAAGTTCTCCTACCTGTAAACACCAATGCTTATAACATAACATGCTGACTACTAATTCTGAATGTGTGTTAGTTCTTTCTGGGATATTCCACTCACGTACTCAGGGTGACTGTACCATCTCAGGCACACACACAGCCAAAACTTGGACTGATCCAGGAGTCTGCAGCAATATCAAGAGTTCCTATGCAAAACCACTCCATGAAGCCACTGTCATTCTCCCTAAAATGAAGTAAACCTTTCACTAGGCTTGTTTCCGAAGAGCTGCTAAGCAAAGGCTGTTTAAGCTCAAGGAAGATAAGGACACCATCTGAAGGAACTGGTTTGGCTAGTCAGCTATCTTGCTGCTAAAGCTAGCGTATCCCAGTGATTTCAGCGATACATGGATACCCAAATGCAAAAGTCAGCCCCGAGGACCATAATGGCACTGTGCGACACTCCCTGAAAGTCTCTCTCTATAAATTAACAAATAAATTACAACGGACTGCTCCTGATTGTAAAGTCTCCAGGGCATTGATCTTGATTTCCTATTTATCTGCAAATCTCTTACTATACTCTCAATGTGAGAAACAACACGTTCGTATTTTCTATCACTTCAGCGTATAATTCGCTCACCATACCCACACACTTTGCTGAGAAGCTGATCTCTTTTGTAACATTTTGCACATAGTCACGGTATTTTGCAGATTGCCTGAATTAAGGAGGTGACTGCTGGCACTTTACCTTCCCTGCGTGTCAGAAATTGCCCTTAATGACGGGATTTGTGTTTCTTCTTAATTATTCAAATGCTGAGGCACTGGAGTAAAAGCAGGTCTATTCTCAAGACTACTCATTTAATTAAATTACCTCACCGTTTCAATATCTAAATTTCTGAGACTCTAACGACATTTGCTGCACAGATTTATTTTAGTTTCCAAATCCAAAAAAGTTTGGTCATTTATGCAGGGGGGAAAAAAAAAAAAGTTGCATAAACAAGACCTTAAATAATAAACAACTACCTGCACACACACACTCATTCCTGTCCCTACACAGAGAACTCCACTTGCATCAACGAAAGCACAAACACTGGAATGACAGAACAGGGAATCAGCAACTCCAATACAGGAGTATGAGATGTCCTTCACCTGCCACCTGGTACCAGGCTGGCAGAGGACACTACTGACTCCTCAGCCAAGTGCATTGGGCAGCTGCCGGCTCCTGGGACACCCCTGCACTTGCTCCCACCATGGACACATTTCACAGGCATCTCCTGCGAGATCTCTGCTCTCACGGAGCAATGGCCCAGTTACACTGGAGGGCATCTGGAAAGGCACTGGATGCCAACGTGTAACCCGATCAAGCCCTACGTGATCCACAAAGATTAGTCTACTTGTATACATCTGTCACAAGTAAGTGTGGAACAATACACAGTGCAGGAACTAGAAAACCATGTAAAGGGGTGCAATACACACTAGCAGCACGCACGTAGCCCATATGTAAACTCTGCACAGGATAACAGGATATTAGACGGAACTTTTCCACTTCACATGAAAATATTTCAACATCCCCAAGGAACTTAGTTTTCCTTTGTTTTTCAGACAGCAATGTAAGACACCAGGTACAGAAGGCCACTGCTGTCAACTTGTGCAGTTCGCAACGTGCCCAGCACACCTGCACACACACTCCTGTCCCACTACGGCTGCTGCTACAGATCGAACTAGAGATATAAAACCAACATATAGCAACAAAAGGCAGTTTGCTTAATTGCAGCACTGTCACTGAGTAGTGGCACAAAAACCAGACACAAGTCAAATGTATCCAGTGTAAGTGGCATGCTGGCTGTCACAGGTATTTATCTTAGGTACCACCGCACAGGCCATCCACGGTACACTAGTGGAAATCCGGATTAGTTCCACTGTGGTTAATGTGGGTCAACATCAGAGCAGGTAAACAGAGGCAGGTATCAATCCCTACGAGTGCACTTCAGTTTCCAACAACGCTGTTTAGTTCTGGAATATGCACAATTAGGGTGTGGTTTTTTTGTATTTTAGTGATTACAGTGTTATAACTAAACCAGTTTTCTCTCATCCATATTCAAATAACTCATTCCAAAATTTGGGAAAAAGACCACTGTATTTGAATTTCCATTCAAACATTAGCTTGATCGGATTTTATAGGTTGATTCTGACATTATTATAATAAAAAAATTGTCCAGCTAGTTGGGTTTTTTCCCCCAGACACCCCTTGCTTTTCATAACAGAACAAATCAGGTTGAAATTTTTAAGTGTAATTTCACACGCAGTTTCAACTTCTAAAACCCACAGAATTTGGTCTTACACCTCAAGAATGTTGCATATCTTTATTACAGCACGTTTACTTCCAGAATCACTCTGAATCTTGATGCTAAGATCCTATCACTTGACAAAGGAGGCAGGTCCTCAACATACAACAATTCTCTATTACCTGTTGAACATGTTGCTTCAAACCAGCATCTCACAATTCTCAAATGCTGCTTCATTTTGAACCTCCGCCCGATTTATTTTCTTGTCTATCATTAAGCGTGGGGAGAAACTAACAAAGACTGATCAATAGATTAATGCTTCCTGAAGAAATTCTTCTGCCTTCACTTCTGCCTCCAGCTCCTGTCAGAGGAACAGTTACTTGTTGACAGAACATACCAAGAGTAATCTCTATTGGGTTTATCACTTAGCTGTTGATTATTTAGTAATCCTCAAATAACTGGCACCCTTCTGAGTTTATGAAACAACGGATAAAATATTATAACCAAGCTATTTCTCCTCACGCTTTATACATTTTACAGGGCACGTGCACCTGAGACTGTATGTCAAACGACTTTTAACACAAGCACAGCAGATGGAGTCCCCTTGCTTCTCATCATTTTCAAAGGGTGAGGGGGGGAAAAAAAAAAGAAAGAAAACCGGGAAAGAAGAACTGCCCATGATACATCAACAACAGGTACGAACTTGATTTCTGGAACAAGAGAATCTCCCTCTGCTTTTTGAAGGTTGTGCAACTAGTTCTTTTAGATGGGGTGTTTCTCCCTTTCAGGGCGGTTTTACTGTCCACAGTCACGAAAGATTAACTCAGTCGCTTCAAACCGTGCATCAGCCCTTCTAAAAACTATTCTCTCGCTTCTTCTTTATAAAGGAAAAAAAAACAACCACCAAAAAACAAAAAACCAAACCACTCAAATCTGCTTTTTTTTTTTTCTTCCCTTGGGTGGCCGATTTCCAAGATAAAGAGGACTGTGCACTCTGCCTGGAACAGCAGCCGGGGCCTGCTCTCCAAACTCACAAAAGACACCACCACACACATAGAGCAAAAAAACCCCAAAAAACCGAGGGGATTTGACTAGGCAGATGGGTTTTCTCCCTCTCTCAGAGGCAAACTCCCCAGTCCGGTCCGCAGCAGCCCAGCCGCCCGCCCCGCTCCGCTCCGTTCCCATGCAGCGCCCAGCCCGGCGGACCCTGCTGGGGATGGGTCAGCCTGGGATAAATCATAGAATAACTAAGGCTGGAAAAGATCTCTTAGATCATGGAGTCCAGCTATGACCTACCACCACCACTCAGCTAAACCCTGCCACTAAGTGTGGCATCCAGCCTGTCCTTAAACACCTCCAGGGACGGTGACTCCACCACCTCCCTGGGCAGCCCATTCCAGTGTGTTATCCCCCTTTCTGTGAGGAAGAGCTTCCCAATATCCAACCTAAACCTTCCCTGGTGCAGCTTCAGGCTGTGCCCTCTCGTCCTGTCACAAACTGCCTGAGAGAAGAGCCCATCCCCCTCCTGTCTACACCTTCCCTTCAGGGAGTTGTAGAGAGTGAGAAGGTCCCCCCTGAGTCTCCTCCAGGCTGAACAGCCCCAGCTCCCTCAGCCTCTCCTGGTAAGATCGCTTCGTCTTCTCCACAACCGCGGCAACCAGAACACGAGGGAAAGTTTCCTCTCTCTCTTTCCCTTCCCATCCCCAGGTGTATTCTTGTCTGAGCCGCTCTTCTTTCGGCAGAGGCCAAAGCGGAGCTTGCCCAGGTGCGGGGCAGGCGCTCCGGGGAGCGATTGGGCAACGCGGGGAGAGAGAGAGGGGTTGGGAAAGGAGCAAAAAAAAAAGAAACCAAGGCGAAAAGGAGAGCAAAGCACAATCCGGGAGATGTGCCGAGCCTTATTCCCTTTTATTTCCTCCACCCCCACAAAAGAAAATAAGCACAGAATCAGGAAGTCAGAGCTGCGGGATCGCTGCTATAGGTTTGGGGTTGGTTGGGGGGTTTTTTCCTCCCCTTTTTCTCCTCTCTCTCTTTATTTCTTTATTTGTGAAGCAAAGTAGTTGGGACTTTCCCTCGGCAGGCCGCGGCTCGCCCCAAGGGAGAGCAGCCGGTAAAACCACGGCGGGACCCCCGCGCCTCTAAACCCCTCCGAGCACCCTCCTTTTTATTTTTTTTACCTTTCTTTTCTTCCACGGCGGAGCAAAGGCCGGAGCGCTCCAGGAGCAGCCCCAGGAGGAGCGGCAGCAGCACCAGGACAGCGGCTCCGCGGGGTCCGCAGGCGGCCGGGGGGCTGCGGCCGCCCATGGCGCTCCCTCCGACGGCTCTGGGGAGGCTCAGAGGATTCCTCGGAGGTTTCTGCTCCTGCGTTCTGCTCTGTGCAGCTCTGCTCTGAGCTGCTCTCCTCTCCTCCCACGGCCGCGATCAGCTCCTCTCCTCCGCTGTGCTCCGCTCGGCTCCGCGCACCATGCTGGAGGGAGGCAGGGAAGGAGGGAGGGAGGGCGGCCGTCGAGGGCTGAGCACACACGTGTGTGCCCCGCTGTGGGCTGCTGCTGCTGCCGCCTTCCTCCTCTTTCCTCCTCCTCCCGGTGCAGACAGGAGCTGGCGGAGGGTCTGTAGCCGGCTGCGGGACAGGCAGAACCCGGCTGAGCTCTCAGCCCGGCCGCGGAGCGCAGGGGCTCCCTCTGGGGACGCCGAGGAGGAGGAGGATGGGGCGNCGCCTTTACGCCGCTGCTCTCAGAAAAAGCAGCGTGGACTCGGCACAGCCTGAGCCCCTCAGGGTCCCCAAAGCGGGGAGAGCGGCTGGGCAGCAGCGCAGGTTCCAGGGGGAGTTTGCAGCAGAACCCCAGTCCTGTCCTGGTCCCTGCAGCCCCCAGGGAAGGGCTGAGGAGCTTTAGCAGGGGAGCAGCAAGAGCGAAAACGGCTCTGAAGGTTAAATCCATTCCCTCACGGGCACATCTCCAGGGCGCTGGTCTTTGATTCTGTCCCCCAAAAAAATCGGAGGAGCTCATTTGGCGTCCCTGTGAATGGTCCTGTTCTTGTTCTGGTCATTTTAATCTCAGCACTTGCAAGGTCAGCTGTGTGTGTGAAATAGAACTGCTTTGGTTCTATGCATGTTTTAGCACAAGGATAATGGGCTCCGTATCTGTCAATAACGTGTTTAAAGGGTGTTCAGATGTGGTGTTAAGGGAGATGGTTTAGGGGTGAACTTTGCGGAATAGGGTTAATGGTTGGACTCGATGATCCCAAGGGTCTTTTCCAAGCTCAGAAGAACTCTACTCATACAATAGAATTCACGTCTCTAACTGAAAGCAGAATCAGGGCTTACAATACAATATTAGTGCAATTTGNGAGGATGGGGCGGGAGCAAGGAGAGGGGGGTGGAGGAACCGGCCGAGCCTTCCCCGCCCAGGTGAGGAAAGGGCGGGTCCGCCACCTGTCCTGGGGTGGAGGGTGAGGGGAGGGAGGAGTGGAAGGTGATAATCGAGCTGCCCCTGTTCGCTGGAAGGGTGTCCCGCTGCCAAAGGCACCGGGGACTCGTGGACGGACTGGAGGGAAAATCTTACGAGGAGAGGGTGAGGGAGCTGGAGCTGTTTAGCCTGGAGAAGAGGAGACTCAGGGGGACCTTTCTNGGCGCTGGTCTTTGATTCTGTCCCCCAAAAAAATCGGAGGAGCTCATTTGGCGTCCCTGTGAATGGTCCTGTTCTTGTTCTGGTCATTTTAATCTCAGCACTTGCAAGGTCAGCTGTGTGTGTGAAATAGAACTGCTTTGGTTCTATGCATGTTTTAGCACAAGGATAACGGGGTCCGTATCTGTCAATAATGTGTTTAAAGGGCATTCAGATGTGATGGTAAGGGAGATGGCTTAGGGGTGAACTTTGCAGAATAGGGTTAATGGTTGGACTCGATGATCCCAAGGGTCTTTTCCAAGCTCAGAAGAACTCTACTCATACAATAGAATTCACGTCTCTAACTGAAAGCAGAATCAGGGCTTACAATACAATATTAGTGCAATTTGCTTCAAAGATACTCAGCCAGTGCAACTTCATAAACATTATGTGTATGTGATTCATTTTCTTTTATTTAGATAAATAGGAGGATCTTTAAAAATGAGAGGCCCAGGAACAAAGGTCAACTTCTAGGGAGGGAAGGTTTGCAAAGCATCTTCAGTAAACACTAATGATTGCAGCTTGCATTATGAGAAAGGAAGCACAGTTAAGACAACTGAGAAATTAACCTCAAATCAGTTCTGTAGATAAATATAAACAAAAACGTGTGCCCCTAGACGTGCATGTTGAGCATCAGGCTACCACTATGAGGGACGGCAATGAAGTTTTTTAAACTCTTGAAAAAGAAAGGGTTCAAAGTGACAATTGAAAAACAAACTAAACATAGGTTAAAAAAAAAAAAAAAAAAAAGAGAAAACACCTTTTGCATATGAACTCAGTGGAAAAACTTGTCCAAATCCTGTTCTAACACGCTAAAGAACAAATACTTGCTTTGCAGAATTGTTCATGCAGTTGTGATTCTACCTGCTATACTGAGCAGGAATATTTCATACGTGCTTCGCCTCCCATCACGTACTGCTCTTACATAAATACACGTAAACCCAAATACTGGATCCTGACTAAGCTCCTCCTTCATGTCATGCATGATGGGTAAGGGAAGATGAGGCAAATTCCCCTTTAAATTTGCTTTCCCACACTGCAGATATCCACTACAGGAGACGCTCCTCTGCTGCTGGCAGTGCAGTACCGCTGAAGGGGCTGCGCCGCAAGCTGCCGTGAATTCCATCCTCCCACCTTTGTGAGCACAAATGTGTTACTTTTGTGGCATCTGTGCTGTACTTGCCAAGGTCACCAGATACGTAAAGAGACTCTAAGACTAAGGTCTGAGACACTTACGTTAACAGGCAAGGCTTTCAGGCCTTTTTTTACACAATTGAACAATTTCTGAAAGTGTTTGAATTCAAATATGACACTTTCCCTAAACATCTGGTTATATACTCAGTGACTGCCTTTGCTGTAACTCCTTTGAAGTTAATGTAACTGCATGAATTTTGCCAAGGGCATGCAATATTCATATTGCAAAAGTTTTATTACCAGCTGCATGTGTGCATGGATCAAAGGTCATGGGACAAAGGCCAACCTTTTGACCTCCCATTTTTAAATTCATAGCTCATCGTGAGAATATTGCACTTAATTGAACACCTTGCTTCAGCTTTCTTTTGAATCGCTTGCTTTATACTAGGTATATATTTCCTGTCTTCTGTCTATTAAGTATAAACGTGCTGACCAATGAAGTCAAGTCCATGTAAGCTGGTAATTCCTTCATATGAAGATACAGCTGGATTGCAGAACTGAGCTGTGATTGCTCACCGCTGAGCTGATTACTTTGCCGCACGTGGAGAGAAGTAACTATAAGAGGATGAATGAGTGATTTCTCTATCGGTGAAAAAAAGCAGGATTAATTCTCCCATCTTTTCCATATTCCTTCAAAACAGAATAGAGTCTCAAAATCCTTTCAAAAGTAAAAAAAATCCCTGCTGCTGAGTCCTTTTCCTTGAAGGAAACAAACAAACAAAAAGTGTTGGGCTTTCATTATCGACCAAGAAGTAGGTCAGCATTTGTGTCTCCAAAACAATTCATCAGTAACTGTCCCTCCGTGACAATGCGGCTCTTCTCTACGTGTTGCAAAAGTGATTTTAAAGGGCAGGCTTTTTACTGGAAAAGAAGAAATGAAGTAGAGCTGAATTAGCGGGGTTTTACAATCCAGCTTGCTCAGATTTCATTTGCATGGTGTTTGAGATTGTGAACGTTTTAGTTTGCATTGTAGTTTGTATTCTATGACTTCTCGCTGAGGTTTTAAAGCAAGGACTGAGGTAATAATTTGTGGAGCTTTATGGCACTTTGCATGTTGAAAACATTGCACAAACATTAACTAATCTATCTTTGCAAATCTCCTGTAAAGCAGGTTAGTAGCTATCATTTCCATTTTATAGATGTAAAATAATCTGCCTTGGGCAGAGCGTTAGTGGCAGAGCTAGAGTTGGCACTCAAGAGCTGTTTAGTCTAAATGTTGTATTTAAACCTCCTCGGATCACGCTGCTTCTGGAGAGTGTCCCTGATGAAAAGGTATGAATTTGTGCATGCTCAGATTCTCTCTCTCTTCTCTTAACGCGGTTTGTTTGGATAACACCACTTAGGAAGGACAAGACCAACACACATGAGTACTGAAACTAAGCCTTAATTATAGTAAATTGCACAGTCAGTATTTCAATACATGACCGTGGTGTGATCTCAGGAGGGTTCTGACAAGTTTTTTTGTTTGGATTTTTTTTGTCCAGGTTTTATCTCAGTCACCAAGTTCAATGTTGCATTTTCCAGGAAAACGTCACTTAACTCAGAAACAGATTTTTAAACTGTTTTAAACTCAGCTGGGGACTTATGCACTAATGAAAGTAGGCAACAGAAAAATAAATATAAGAATAAAACCTATGTGGCTATACTGGATTTCAGTACCCGAAGATCTTATTGCCACCCATTGCACAGGAGAACGTGCTAGCTGTCTATTCTCTGAATTAGGGCTTCTCTTTGAAAAGACCCCCAATTTTTGTCCAGTATAAAGTAGAATATTTTTTCTTAAATCAATTGCTTTGAGCCTTTGTATTAGCATCTAAAAATATTACAAGAAACGAAAAAAGGATATAGCAAATTCTTTCAGTATTGAAGATAAACATCACAATTCATAACATAAACCGAACAATGTTATCAGGGTATCACGGGAATAACTCTATTGACAAAAGTATGCAGTTTTAATTCCATGTAGTCATTATTTCCCTTCTTGCAAAATCTTTACTGAACTGCTGGGGGATATGGCATCACCGTTGCCATCTACTAGATCATTTCAAAGAGTAGAAAACATTTCCTGCTTAAAACCACCCATCACTTTGGCGTTTGTAACATCATGTAGGGACTACTGTGGTTTTTCACATGCTTTAACAAATCTTGAAGGTTGGCATTTCTTGCTATGTTCCTGAGTTAGTTTTACAGTTTGTATGGGTAAGGACATAAAGACCGATACTGTGATGGAATGAGGTGTTATATCCAAAATCTTTGCTACTAAACAGGGCCAGTAGCTTCCTACATAGGAACGAGCTTCTGCCTTATTTCTGTACTTTGTTAGGGTGACTTGCACTGATGTTACAGATACTCTTTCTCTGCACCAGAAATCATACATCTCTGTATGACTGCAGAAAATACAATTTGAACATACTGTCAATAAATCTGATGTCAGCAGAAGTAGGGCTACCGTCACCAGATCACACCATATAGTTATTCAAGACTAGTAACGGTAGGTGTCCGGTTATGAACACCAACACTGCTAATTGCATTACTCTCACTGTCTGTTCTGTACATACAAAGAAGGCACTTTATGCTTTTGCTCACCTAATTCCTGACCCACTGCATAGGCTGTCATAGTCCATTTATGTCCACAGTGACAAAGAGATGGGGACAACAAGGCACATGTCCACCCCCTGAACTTTACCTTAGAAGGTGTACAGGTGCCATGAAGCCAAGCTCAGCTGTGATGGTTGGCTGTGACTGGTTGTGCTTATCCTGCCCCTTCCCTTCCCAATAAAGCCCTTTCATCCATCCCTGCCCAGCTTGCGCCTGAAGCTCAACATCACGTGCAAATATAACAAGCAGCTGCTCAAAATACTGTCTCCTACAAACATGTAGTGCTCCAAAACCTATGGCAAAGAGAGAGTGAGGAAGGCTGATACTCCTGAGTCAATGCACAAAGAATGTGAGTTGCATCAAGGGTGTGGCTAAGGGGTTTTCTTCAGATCCAGCCATCTCCTGCTGTTTGCATCCAAAGCGGACACAGATAAGGATGATAAGAGATTGCAACACTGTGGTGATTCTCCTAAACAACTGCAGCTGCAAGTCCTTATTTGGGCTAGCAAATATAAAAGAAGTCAGTCTTCCCTTATATCCACTCCTTATTTTGCATTCTGGAGGTATCTCTGCCTTAACTCACTTTTCTACATAAATTCCTATATGTTACTCAAATTAAAACAAAGACACACAGAGGCTGACTGTACAAGTAAATTCAACATTTTCAGGACCATTCTCCAGAGTGTAAATGGATTGCCACAGAGGAGCTTGCGTCCAGAAAAATGTTAAATTCTTTCAACCTGCAGATCGGTGTGGTTGTGTTCAAACTACCTACCTAGAGCAATCCTTGGCCTCTGCTACCTCTCGAAACACGTTTGGGAGAATGCTAGCCAGCATAGCCCGGGACTGTTCATTTAAACAAATAGCACAGATGATCTAGCACAATATGCAGGGAACACTCCCTGCATAATTGAAAAATATGGACCTGGTCATAACTATTTCCCAATATTTCAGAGTCAGCAGTTCTGTTTCTTACTCATCTCAGCAAGTACATAGTCAATAACTGGACTATCTCCTTTCTAGCCAAAAAACCTGAAGATTATCATCAGTTCTTTTCTGCCAGTCCTGTAAGACAATAAATACCCTAATGTTTAGAGTCATTTCATTGCTTGTTGCTTCTCTGTGTCTCCAGAGATATGCCATTGAAATCATTACATTACATTTTCCATATGAAAACTTAGCCCAATAGCAAAGCTGTCACTGAAGAGAAGGGGAAAAGGATTTTTATGTCATGAACTTTGAGGTTATGTCCCCAAAGCACTTGAACTACAAAGTAGATGGTCATTTTTGTTTAAAGCAAATGAGTCATAATGCTTAAAAAAGTTCTATAACATTTTATTAAGTTCTGCATAGGTAATAATAAAGACATATGTGGCAAAGGCAGGGCAATTCAGTATGGTTAATCTAACCTATATCCCAGAGATATTGCAACCGTACTGAAACAAATCCCATAGGACTTGTCCAGGCAGCCAGTTGCCTTTTTCTCTTTATCATATCTTTAACTTCTAAAATCCTTCTCAAGCAGATGTTTTCTGCAGCATGTTGGAGACCATCTCCAAACATGATTGAGCAGAAGAGCAGGTTCTGGAGACCAGAGAGGTCACATAGTACCCAACCTCCTAGCAATAGCATCTTTATTTTCTAATGAGAAAGAGCCAATGTAGACACCCCTGAGGAAAGCCTGACAGCAGTTTGGCCAATGTAACAATGTACAATATTGAAAACTGAGACTTGGGCAGCTCATTTGGATCTGTAAAGCAAAACAGCCAGGACGGGGGCCCTGACATCCTCCCTGCATGTGTTTCTAGGTATTTTAGTTCAGGTTACCTCTCGTGTGATCCTATGGGCTAAATGTCCATTACTGTTTGGGGTGTGCTATGTGCACTCCTGGAATGCATCACAGAATCACAGAATGTTAAGGGCTGGAAGGGACCTCTGGAGATCATCTAGTCCAGACCCCCTGCCAGAGCAGGATGACCTAGAGAAGGTCACACAGGAACACATCCAGGCAGGTTTTGAATGTCTCCAGAGAAGGAGACTGCACAACCTCTCTGGGCAGCCTGTTCCGGTATTCTATCTCACGTCTTTCAGGTTAGCTCTATCTGGAAGTAACCCAGGCTGTGCACCCCAAGACCACGGCGTAAGAGGATCACCTTTACAAGTACACTCCTGATCCATACCAAAATGCTTTTTCAAATGGGTTTTGGTTATACTCTTCCTTATTTCCCTTTCTTTTTGCTGATACGGTTGACCACAATCTGCTGTTTCCAGGAGAAAAAAAAAAAAAAAAA
>WEIS01058357.1:20023-35846 GCA_013389965.1 Todus mexicanus
ACAATCTGGGTTTTCAAGGAAAAAAAAAAAAAAAAAAAAAAAGAAGAAACAATAAAGTATTTGAGTTCCTGCAGAAGTTTTAATCTTTTGAAAGCAAGACGGAACCTGGATCCCAGCTTTGGTCTTTGAGGTTTCCAGAGTGGGCTGACCCCAAACCAAGAACATAAACAAAACCAGTCTTTCGCAGGTTACCTAGAAAACCTCTTGATATGAAAATAGCAGTGGGATGCGAATGCCAAGTACTTCCCTTTACCCAGTGATGCTGTGAGATAAGCGAGAGGAAGTCAAACCATGGATAATACAAAACATACATACAAAGGACGTGATCAAGAATGCACTGAAAACACTCGGGCAGCTCTGCAGAGAACTGGTCCAGTGGCACACACCAGCGAGCAGAGCAGGAGCCAGGGCTGGCCATTGCATCCTCAGGAATTGGGTGTCGCTACTAGATAGAGGGAAAGTTACTTAATCCACAAACCAGATAATCGAGGGCTGACATCACATTTTAGGTGCTGTCAAAACATGGCTACAAAAAGGAGTTGAGAGGGGTCACCTGAGTGCTCTGAGCATTTTCTTCCTTTCTATTTATAATGTGGTCCCCAGCACACCTCAGGATATCTGTTTGATCTCAACTCCTTGGTATTTACTTCTTGAGCTCCAGCAGCTTTGATGGCAGTACTCTCTTTCTTTTCAGATGGATGAGCAATTCTCTGAGCATTTCAGTAAACTTTTCAGAGGTAATTAAGATATAGCTGTCTCCACAGCTTCCTCTTCTCTGAACTCAGATTCAGACCTTAAAATTCCCACTTGCTGGGTGAGGACGTGATCCTCTAATCAATTCTGCATGCACACTCCTACCTCCATCAGACCCTCCAGCTACTAGTGTGGGATATCCTGCACCACTGGTAAGAACACAATATCCTGGTGTAATAGAAAGCATACCATAAAGCAGCCCAGGGATACAGGAGGATAAAGCACCCTATCTCCTGTCATTATTTTTTCTGAAATGGGTCAGATTGAGTAGGCTACTTCACATTCTCCATCACCCCATCTTCATAAGCAGCTTCGCAAACTACAAGCTCCTGATCATTTGATTTTATCCTTTACTTCCTTTCCCAGCCACTTCTGCAGAACTGAAGACCCAATTCATTTAAAAAATGAGACCCAGCACAAGAGCATTAACTTCTCCAGACCTGCTTCCTTCCTGACCTCACTGCTTACTTGACTGTAAAAGAACTGATGCTGCAGTTTTCAAAGAGGCAAGTGAGGGCCACAATTTCTTTTCCCAGCCTGTGGGAGTGGGAAAGCGACTTCGGCACAAATACGTGCAATCTGATACTTTAAATTTATTTTAAACCAGGTCCTTTTCCTTTAAAACTAATTTCCTCTGAAGACAGAAATTTATCACCAATGACTCAAGCTTCCTCAAGGTTTTATCAATTTAAACCTCAGTAATCTTCTTCCTTCATGTATTCATGCTGCATTGCCCAGCCCTCGCTCACCCAATGAGCGCTTGCTCATGCAAACCCATACTTTGGCTTTTCTGGTTTGTTTGGATGAGCGAGCACTTTTTCATAATTGCCCAATCTATTAATTTGAGATGAGGGTCTTGGTGGAATTGCAGAGAAGTCTGCAAATGGGTGAGTGGTTTACAGTGTTGCCTGTTTCCTATATGGTTGCAACAGAAAAAAACCCAAACGCCTGGACCTCTCTCAGCAGTGGGACAACTGGAGACTGGTCTGCTACAAATGATTTTGCTTTCTGCCTTTGTTGCCTGTTAGCTGAAATACCCTCTTATTCCCTCCAACACCAGCTGGATTAGAGGCTGCCGATATGGAGATGTTAATTAGCCACATGGGCAGATGGTGACAGACCAGATAGCTGCTGAGGCTGCAGCCTCTCCTCTCTACTTACCACCAGGTTTCACACGGCTGGCAAGCTCTTTGCTCTGCTATGGATTTTGATTAAAAATAGTTAACAGGAATGGATACCAATAGATGGAGTGACTGCACAAATCTTGCTTCCAGGCTAAAAAATTGGGAGATTGCAAGAAGCTGCGATTGCCTGGCTTGAAACAGTTGAAATGTGCCCTTGATGTCCTTTGCTAGTGCCTCAGGAATAATGACAGGTTTCGAGAGTGCAACTCCATGACCTTATTTGAATTGGATCATACTGCAGTATGTCTGAATACACTCTCGAGGCTCTTTTTTTTAAGTTTAAAGAGACTACATGAGGACATCGGTGTGGTCCAAGGTTACCAAAGTTGTTATGGGACAGGAATATGCACTCCATGATCCTAATGTTTGCCATTCACAGATCTGCTCCTGACCTTTGTTTTCATCTCTGCATCTCACCCCTGAAGCTAACACAAATGCCAACATAAGCCAGACCTACTAGAAGGAGCCCACACAGAAGTCTACCCCTGCAGAGTCAGCCCTGGGCTCACACAAACCTCCCTCAGGAAAGGAAACCAAGGAGGTCATGTTTTGTTTGCAGTTTCTCAAAAAAGAGAGGTTTGACCATATGTGAATGCCAGGCTTGTCAGAGTAGAGAGCAGGTGGCAAGGGAAAATAAGAACCACAATGAAAAAGTCTCAAAAATACAAGTGAGAGCATGTCACTGCCTTTCTGAGAAACCTTTGCAGCTTACAAGTGCAAAAAGGTAAATTTCTCTGTGCAGCCTGAAAAATCACATACTGAAGTAGGAGCAAGGGCTTCATAAGCTGTAAGTCTCTCTGAGCCCATCTATCCTTCCCTCTGTAAAATGGAGGTAACAAGTAAGACAAATAGCTAAATTATTTTTGAGAATAACAACTTAATAACTGCATGGTGCTTTACAGCTAAGGCAGGCTTTAGGAATGCTAAATAATCTTAAAATCTTGACCTTTCACCATGATTTTGGTTTGGTATACCCGAGAGGGTGTTTGCTGTTTGAGGGCACAGCTACACTCTCACTTCTTAAGCAAGCTTCATCCCTGAAATAGAAAGATGGCAAAGTTGATGAGATACAGCATTGGCATTGTGGCTCTGTTCACTCTTAATTACCGGTGTGATGACAAGAGCTGTATAAATCAAGCCAACCCAGTAAAGAGTTCTTACCACAGGCTGGTTAACCACTAAATTAATATGAACATCTGACACTTCGTTTTCTAGGAGGGATTAAAACCAGGGTAAAAGCTTGGGGGAGGCCATTCATTTGTATGCATGGGGCAGGTGGGGGAAACAGAGGCTGTGAGCAGTAAACTCCGTAGTCTCAGCTGCTATAGATGCTTCAGGCCTCCCTTACGCTTACTCAGAGCCCAGTGTGAATGAGGGCAATGAACTCAGATGGGGTTTGCTGCGTAATGGTTGTGTATGTGCCTATAGGCAGGTCCGAAGCAGACAAATAATTCACTACGGTTGGTAGTCAGAGTGGAATGATGTATTTGCTTTCTTTTAATTTAAAAACAGAAATCCAGTCTGAGCATTTTTAGTAGCAGCATTTCTCTAGGAAAGGCATTTGTTTACTTTAGAACCTGTAAAATTTTTCAGAACGACAGTCTGGGAAATAGAAAGCCTTGTCTTATTCACAGAACAAGTATAACAAGTCCTGCAAGGTCGCTACCGATGTTTCACCAATATGCTTCTACTCAGAGCCAGCAGGTTACGCTTCATATTCAACACAGCACAGATCTTTTCTTTAAGTTTAAGAATTAAATACTGCAATGTCTTCATAAATCTGGGTCTAACACAGATAACCAGCTCCCTCCCAAATAGCAACAGCGTTGCTACAGGCACAAGTTTTGTTGGGGATAGGGCCAGGATATTGGGAAATTTCTGCTGCTGACACTTGTGCAAGAAGAGCAGAGTTCACCAGGCATCCCCTGCAGGCCCATAGTCCACACAGTATTTCACCAAAGCTAGGCTTTTCCCTCCAGTGCCCAGCTTTGCACTGGAGCTCATGGCCACAGGACGTTGTGGTGCATGCGAGCAATTCATGAAAGGGGTCACGTTCACCGAGAACTATTAAATACAGGGACACAAGTGCAATCGCTGTCTCAGGAAGGGTCTAACACCACAGCAGCCATTAGGGTTGGATGCAACAGGGAAGGAGAGGTGTCACGGAAGTGTCAGTTTTAGTTTGACACAGTATAGCTGCCCTCCTGTCCACTGAATACTGCCAAGTAGAATACTGTTTGTCCTTAGGCACTGTTCCCCAGCTTTTCAAACATTTACATACACAGAGCATCTCTTCTGCTTCCTCTGGGGAGGCAACAGTCCTCATCCACCACTACCAGAGCTAGTTTTGAACTGCAGAGAAGGATTATCCGTGGTGTCAGCTCAGGAGCTGCTCTCTCCCTGAGCTCATGGAGTGGGCCTCGCACGCTGTCCAGTTACAGAAAATACTTGTAGAGTCATGGTGATCTAGGAACTGCCAGATCTCTGAGATATCCATTAGTGGGCGGTAGTTTGGGTTAAGTTCCCCTAATTCGGCTCCAGTACCAGGCTGCCGCCCACGTTTCTGTCTGTTGGCTGCACAAATCACTCTCAAGTGTCACAAACCTACCCAGGATCCGTATGTGTGGGATCAGATCAACCTAAAAATACAGGAGGGGAAGATACAATATTTATCCCTACTGTTGTGGGGAAAGGCTCTAAAGCTTCACCTTGTGTTAAGTAAGGCTCCATTTCACTAGGAGCTTTCCTGATCTCCAAGGCATTACTCATGGAGGACGGACCTACTTGCCATGAGTAAAGGCTTTGGAATCTGGCCTTTAATGTGGAGCACTATCTTAGCAACACTGAATATGTAAATCTCTGCTTCATACGTTTTATGCATGATATTAGCAAAATGCTGCATAACAAAGAGCAAAATAAGGAAAGTGATGCTAAGTGCTCCAGTCTACATTCAAGCTTGCCTGTGTTAGCACAGCTCTGTTAATGTACACAGCTGTAGGACAAGCTCTTCATCTTATTTTCCAACAAATAGCAGGGACGAGATGCTGACAAGTTATTTAAGGAATGTGGTCCTCTAAGTACTTAATAAACCGGTCCAAGAGTCCATCCACAAGCAGTGGCATTGCAATGTTGAATAGCATTAAGAGACCAGTCTCTATAGGCACATGTATAGCTTCCACAGATCCTAGCAGAGTATCACAAAAGATGAGGATACTCAGGACCACTAACACTTGCTGCCTGACCTTTCTTCATCCCAAGCACCAGATTCTCCCAAATAATTTGCTATGACAAGGAAAGAAAGGAGACATCACTTTACCTTTGAAGACTTCTGGACACATATTGTTTTGCTGTAGAAAAGCAAATTTTCTGCTCTGCACTGTTGGGTATGCCCAGTGATCCAACCAATCTGCTGAAACGCCTACAAAAGAAGAGACCAAATTCATCAGATTGTAACCTCATGAATGATGTTTGTAACTGATTTTAGGGATGAGGCAGAGAGGGAAGGAAAAGAAACTGAGCTTGTTTCAAGCTTGTCTATCTTCACCCCATAAAAAAGAAGAGGGAACAAAACTCTCTTAGTTACATTTGCTGTTACAGAACTGTGTGGAATGACTATACAGCCTAAAGGTAACTAAGTGTTGAAATTAACTTATGCAACATAAGACAAAAATACATTTAGATTCTTTGACTCCCTTAATTTCAAATATGGCTTGCAGTTCACAATCTAAATGAGATGTGAGAATGTGACTAAGAGGGCTGAGAAACAATTTTTAAAAAATTGTGTTATTTTAATGAGCAAATTCTGCAATCTACACCACATTATCTCACCAACTCCACCTGTAATGAAACTGCATCTGGTCTGAATATCTGCTCAGTTCCTGTCCTACGCAGAGGTGTCAACAAAGGGGTACAAGCTGATTTTTGTGATGTGAACCAAGTCTGGTAGAAACCATTACTTAAGTTTCAGCAGTGGGTTGGCCTGATAGATGATATAAAATAAAGACTATCCCTGCCCTAAGGGGCTTGCAGTGTAAAAAAAGACCAAAGGAAAGTATTTGTCTCTTGTAAGTGATTTATTTGGTTAATTCTCTAAGTATATAGTCTACTTCAGAGGTGGACACATTTGTCATGTAGATTTTAGCTTTCTGTGAGAAGCACAGAGCACACCATACTGCTAATGCATGATATTTAAATTTTTGTAGAAATTCTGTTTTGTTAAAAAAACCAACCTCAAAATATTCTTTCCAGTCTATTTGGACAAATTGAAGTCAAAATGCTTTAATTTAAGCATTAAAGAAGAACTGTCGATTTCTAGATTTCTTTTAATATTGCTCCTAAAGAAAACATCTTGTGGACAAAATACGTCACTTCCAGAAGTGATGCATTCTACATCTTTGCTCTGTTGAAAAATTCTGGGGAAAAAAGCTATTCTGAAGGAAAAAAAAAATCAAAACCTGAAAGTTGCCAAACAACCTGCTCTGTCATATGAACCAAAACTAATCATTTCAAGAGTTATTATTGTAAACAAACCCACAGCAAAGCAGAGGGCTGGACTAATTGTCAGATCAGGTCATCTGCAGGACTCTGATTTAGCATTCCAGGTCGTAATTGGGTTTGTGACCGCTTGTTTTGGTCACTGGAAATGAATGCAGCTGGACTTGGCCAGTCACTTCATCAAACATTTGCTAAGGGATGCACGCGAGCGCTCTTGCTAGCTGTTATGCACCGTGCAGGCCTTAGTTGATGTAAATCGTTGCTGAGCCTGTGTCTTGCTGGTAGCAGTAATGGCAAAGGTCCTTAGGTAAAAAAAGTACAATTTCCTCTCTGCATTGCCACGGGGCTTTCTGAAGCACAACAGCATGAATGCATGTTAGATAATCTACAATTCATAATGCTTCCTACACAGAAGAGGCAAAAAAGTATAACATGGCTTAGTGGAGACTGCAGGCTTTGTATCAGAAATTCGGTGTCCCGGTCATGTCTCTGCCTATGCCTTGCTCTTTATTCTTCAGCGAAGGGCATAACCTCTGACCCCGCGCTTGACTTTCCTTTAGATAATGATATCTACCCTCACTTTATAGAATATTTTAAAATATACATGTAAGATAGGTTGGATCATTACAGGGCAAGTACACAAACAAATATATACACACCCAGACAAGCCATAGTGATACATAAAATGCAGACACTCCCAAGCACAGAAATGTACTGATGACCTTAGGCTAACGACTGAAGTCTGGGTGGTACTCTGGTATTCGCAGAGCACACACTCGAATAGCTGTGCAGGTCTGCGCAAGCAGCCAACGAGCCCTTCTGCACGACGTTGGCTGGCGTGGATGTTCCTGGGCACATCGAGCTGTTTGGGATAGCTGACAGCTGCCGGGATGCTGCTGGGCATGCAGCACTGCTGCTCTTCTCTGGCGTCAGAGAGGATTTAGTGTCAGGGTTTACAGTCACAGAAGAGAAAAAGGGAAACAGTTCACACTTTTAAAGAGCTGGGATTTTCATTTACTTATTTATCATAGCTGCTATCTCCTTAAAAGCCCTTATGTAATTAGTAGGAGCATTGCTAGACTAAATGCAGCATGACTGGTGACCAACTTCCAGAAGTGTGTCTTGTTCAACACTTTCCACAGTGATGAGTGGCCTGACTTCTCCCACATAGTTTTAAATTGCTATGTTTGAAGAAATGAAAAGCTTTGGGAGGAAAAAGGAAAGAAAAGGAAAACCAGTTGCGAAGAATATCGATTTCCCCAATTTTAAGCACAATTTTAGAAGCAATCTGAAAATAGTTCATTCCAGATGAGCCCACACTTCATAATTTCTGCACTTCGAGTCCTCCCACAGGATATCAGGTTAGTAGTATTATTTTATCAGAAACAAATCTCACAGGTGTATCACATCCTGAGTACACAACACTACGTCTAGCTCTGTTGCGAGCTTTACCCAAGCAATAAGCCCTTTACTGTCTGACAGGCACCTCATAGCTTCAAGTCTTACAGCAGGTCATGTGTGGTACACTACTGAGTCTTGTTTCATTTATTGCTTGCTAGATCACCTATAAATTTGTGAAGTTAAACTGTTCTTCAAACAAAATAGTTCTAGTGATACACCTGCTCTCTGTGAACTGAGCCCTTCCTCCAAACTTCATGCAGGGTTCCTGTCCAGTCTGATGCAAATTGTTTCAAAGGATCCCTGCCAAACCAGTTAGCACAAACTAACCAGCACTGATCAAATTACTGCATCTGTAATGTTCCCGATTAGAGTCATAAGCTGAATGTTAATCCATCCCAGAAGGAAGAGGCTTACGATATTTTGCTCCCCTTAGTCGGCCTAGTCTGTACTTTTGCCCAGAGATGAGTTCAGTCACACATGAAGAATGCTGTTAGTGTACAGAAACTGTATTGTGTAACTTTGGACCCGTCCTACCTCTTAGGCAGGGCTCAGGTTCAGAAGTTATTCAGAAATTGTTGATAGCAGTTCTGTAAATTCAAACCAAAACCGAAAGCACACGAACAGTGATTGATGCCTGGACTCAAGCACCTCGGCCTGCTTTTGGCTGCTCCATAACCAGACAAATCTGTCTAATTTCTCATTGTGTGTATTCAAACAGGAAGCTACTCTGCAAGCTATCAGTTTGCATTTGCCCCTGAATAAAACCGCTGATTTATCAGGTAATGCAGTCCTAAGGAGACTTACAGAAGACTTAAAGTTTATTTCATATGCAGGCAAATAACTTTATCACCATCTGACTTACTTTATTGCTTTGTCTTTCAACACGTTAGACGTTATGGGATCTTCCTAAGTTTCTCCTCCAGCACCACCTCTCTCCCTGCTACTCCTAACCCCTGAGGCACCACTTCTAGTTTGGTGACTACTAGTTACCAAAAACAAAAGGTCCTTTTAACCTGATTTTTGAGAAGAAACAGAGTCTTGTTAGATACTAGAAAGTGCCCACAGAGAGATAGAAATATTTAGTAATGAGAAAGATTTCCACTGAACTTCTTGTTCTCTTTGAACACCAAAGACTAGAATAATTAAATGGATTTAAGTCTTACAGGATTTCTACAGATTTCTTTAATGAAATAGAAATCTATAGAAAAACAGATTTCATTAGTTCATCTGTTCTTGGAACTACTCTTTTTTCCTATATTCAAGACAGCCATGAATTTTATAGATTTTTCAGAATTGCTCAACACATATTTGCAATAGTTAAGTAATGTTCCATTTGCAAAAGCTCTTTGAAGCAAAGGCTACTCTGCATTTTTTTGGTGCTCTGTGTTTGGCCAGTGTGATTCAGTGTGGGAATATGGTTTCTATTCTCTGAACGGATGACTCAATCTGTACATATGAGAACAGTGCCTGAAGAGAGCACATAACATTGCATGTAGGAAAAGATAAGGAAAGGAGAATCCTCCAAGAGTTAAGTCTGCTTCAGTAATATTAAACGTGCTCTGGAAATATTATTGACATTTTCCATATAGGAATATAAATGGTTTGTGATTTCAATAAATAAATAAAAAGTCATCAAATTCGTCATCAATTCTTATATTCACCCCTTCTTGGCAGAGAATAATTTACTGGGGTTTTTTGTAAGTGCATTTAATTTATTACTATTTGTATTTGGAGAAATAAAGCCCCCCTCAAACATTCCTCTGCACAAATGTGATAATTAGTTGAGTTGCGGAACGCGCGATAGGAAATCAGATGGTGAACATTGTCTACGTGCATTCTTTGCACTAACTCACAAGAAATCAAGTGAGATGGACTTAGCAAACCTGCTTGCAAAAACCAAAACAAACATTCCAAAATGACATGAGACCCAATACTAAGCTCACAAACTCCAGGAGACGGGATGATTGCAGGAGAGCACAGGCATCTGCAGCGAGCTCGCCCTCTGCGTGCGCAGGCTTTCCCTGCTAAGCATTTTGGCAGAGAACTCGGCTTGCTCTTAAAACAACACACACAAAGGTTACTGCCTTTATAAGACACAAAAGAAAGCTTTACCATTCCCCAGTCTCTCACTCTAGAAGGAATAGATGGCTACAGAAGCATGGCTTTAAGCTTGTAGAAATGCTTGACTGACATCTGCTGTGTTTTAATACTTCAGCAATAACATTTTATAGATACTGAAAACACAGAGACACACCAAAGAAGAATTAAAGCTAGTATTTTCAGTCCAATGTGACTGTTATTAGGAGTTCTGCATTTCACTCTGATTACTGCCTAGGTTGTTATAACCTCCAAGGTATTAGCTAGACTCCAGTGGAATATGAAATCTGAAGAAGGAAGCAAACAAAAGCCAGGCTGCCTTGTAGCCAGAGCCCATCTCTTATTCAAAACATGCAGTCGCCTGCAGGACACCTTGACCACAGCACTTAGTTGCTCCAGGCAGAAGAGCCCAGTGGCTAAAGAAGATGGCTAGCAGGCAAACCATACGTGCAACTGAGCACCAGCCACCCTGCGTTCCCACTCAGGGCAAAACATCTCAACCCACATTTACCAAAGGGTATGTGTGCCATGGGGCTAGCGACCTAATTGCCTATGTGAAACTGGCCTCTTGCCTTCCCAGAGCAAAATGCAC
Source organism: Todus mexicanus (assembly GCA_013389965.1). Lineage (NCBI taxonomy): Eukaryota > Metazoa > Chordata > Aves > Coraciiformes > Todidae > Todus > Todus mexicanus. Next base: position 30,545 of record WEIS01058357.1, read on the forward strand.
CCATCTGTAAAGCCAGTCATTAATTCTTACCTCACAAGAGTTTTGTGAAATTTTAAGAGTGCTGCTCAAGACCTTTACCTGAAAAGTGCTCTCAGTAAATTATTATAGTTCATTACCAGGCTCGAATTTTTAAATAACAGAATAAGCCTTGGTCACTTGATTAAAAGGTGATTGCATACCAGCACAGACCAGTAATTTACTTCCCAGAAGCATATGTATTAGGAATAAAGAATGCTTATGACTCTTGTGTGGGATTTGCTGATAGCTCTGCTCACCCCATCAAGGCAATTTAGTCCCTACCTGGCTTCTTGCTGAAAAGGTTGTGATGAGGCAGGCACATCTGTTGAGTGCTGGTGGTCTTGCTCTGAACCACTCAACTCGAGGACACAGAGATACTTGCCTATAATGGCTTCTTCTGGAAGTCCAAGTTAAGAAAGGACAGAAGGCAAATTGAGGTGTGCAGATGTTTGGGGGCCTGAACAGAACCCATGAGACCCAAGAGTCTTCTCCGTGGCAGGATTTGAACCCTTGAGAAGCACCTACCAGTTGTACTCAGAAAACTTCATTCAAGTGGTACAAAATACTAAAACTCCCGTGTTCAATCCAAAACTACAGTTCAGCCAAATGACTCTCAGAGGGTGTGAATTACATCTTGATTTAAGATGGTCTGCTTGCTGAGCCTATAGCATACATATGAAGACAGAATTCTCCTAATCAGGCTTTTGCAGATTGGCTATGCTGAGTTTCCTTGGAGGAGTTTTGACCTCTGGAACATCCCCTACTTTCTCCTTGGTTGCACAGTCTCCGGTTGTTTTCAATACTTCTTTTTATTCCTTGAAACCTTGAAGCTTTCCAGAGATGTTCAGTACTCTAGAATCCTGCAACTCTGAGGGCATTTTTATGATGCTCTCATCCGATAAGGAAATTATTTGATTTCTATCTTGCTGTCTGGCGTCCTTTTGTGAAGCCTGATTGTGATGCATGTTATCAAGGTTGTGGTTTTGCTATTCATTGAACTCTTCCTATTTCACTTAATCCATGTTTATAAGTAATAGCTTGGACAATACTTGTTCTAGCATGAAACCTGTCACATTTGGTATCTTTCTTAAATCCTCTAGCTTGATTTAACAGAGAATTCCAGCCCACATATTTTTAAAGAAAATGCCACACTCATTGGTACTGCAGGAAAACTTGAAAAATTGGTATTGGAATCACTGGCAAATAAATACATAAATGAGAAGTAAAGGACTTTTCCTTCAACATCAAAAAACCTAAAAAGTCTGAAAAGGTGATCTGTAGATCCACTACCAAAAGGCAAAGCAGCAGGGCCCATATTTATTAAGGTGAGGTGATCCTTTCTCTCCTTCTCTGTGAAGGCTGCGTTTGGGAGGGGTGGAGTGCAGGGCATGCCAAGAAAGTTTTCCTGGGGAATGTTGCTGGATCATCACTCAGTTCCAGCAGTCCCAATCAGGGAGTCAGACTGCTGTGCACAGTTCAAAGCAGCTTTTTTACACAAACAATTGATATTTGTGGCCAGTTAGCGCTTTAAACCTTTCTCCCACCGTAGAGTAAAACAACTTCTATTCACAATTATCTGTACTAAATTGATAGTTGAGAGATGCAGCTCTTTTCTCTGTTAGGCATCTTTTTACTTGCTGTATTAGAGAAAGCCACCAGAATAAGTATGTAAGGCTGTGGAGTTAATGATATGGCTGGGAGCTGGGAAATAAATGCTTTGCCTGTGCCTTGCCAATTCTGTGGAAGCATAAAGCTGAAGACAGACATCAAAACATTATCTGAGAGAATGCAAAACAGACTTGACAATATTGTGCACTTACCAGAGGCTTACGCAAGTTTGGAGAGGTAAATACATTCATAGCTGCTTTCAGAAACCTCTACAATGAACTCAGCTGTGCACAGGTACTTAGTGCTTTCAATACTTAAACTTCAAAGAAAGAAAATAGCTCCATAGATACTCAGAACTAAAAAGCTATCCTTGCTTTTATGAATTATTATTATTTTACTACCTACCAAGTTTTATACAAGCTGTGATGAGTTTAAGTAGTTAATTCTTGCCATCAACTACAACTTAATGTCAGTCATTTACAATTACACCAGACACGATTGTAGATTTCAGCTGACACCCAACCTAATTCCTGCAACATTGGAGCCTATCGAATGCTGGGGAGGAATCCTCTGTGGAGCAATTCACCCCAAAATAGCCCTGGTATGATGCAAAACTTGAGCACTGGTAACAGCATCTTGCCCTAATATAACATCCATGCAGCATCTCTGGAGCAGTGGGAAATTCTGTAACCACATTGTGACCACTATAACAGTGTCTAGGTTAGTTAGAGGAGTGGCTGCAGCATGTTGTTCCATGTGAAACAAGGAGCAGGGCCAAACACAGCCTATAATCATCCATAAGGGGTGCTTAGGACAAATCGACTTGGTCATGGCTAGATGGTGGTGTTTTGGATATGTGAACTGGATTCATTTTCTTCTGAAAGAAAACATTGCAGATGGACTTGTCCACTACAGCCACAACAGTACTCCACTAGGTCGGTTTAAAAATGTAATTCCACCATGAATCTTGAATACGTTGTTCTTCATTTCTGCAAGGAAAATAAAAACAATCCTACTTACCTTAAATTATATCCACTTCTCAGTACCCCTGTATATATATATATATATATTGCACACCTACATTTCAAAAATACAGTAACTTGTGTATATTTTCAAGGTGGGTTTCTTTTGTCCCCTTTTGTTATGCTGGTAATTTTCTCTCTGTGTACGTATGTATATTTTCAGATATCACTGAACCACCAGTTGTCCAAACAAACTTACTATCATGCTATATGAGGAAAATACCATGTTTCATATAATCCTCCTACATCTCATGCTACTTGTAACCTCAGTTTCTTAAGACAATGAGATTAATGTAATTGCACACTGTGTGCATATGTTTACATGTACACATAACTTGAGTCTGTCTTCTCCCAGTAACCTTTGATCCTACTGGCCAACCAGTTCAATTTAACAAAAATATAGCAGCCTTAGATACTTCAAGTTTCTCCAGTAAGGCAAGTAGATAGTGAGAAAAAAACCCTAATGAACTCTCCCCCTGAGAAGGCTACAGCGTGGATGCGCTGGCTGAGTGCAGAGAGTGAAATGTCCTGAACTCTCTAATCCTGGGGAAATAATTGGAGTTAGCACCTAATTAGACAACAGAGAACACCACTGGAGATAAAACCATAAGAAACCAGGCTCCATCAACTCCACAGCTGTTGGATGAGTTATCACCTAAATATGGGTTAAGGTTTAAGTTGCCTCTTACACCACAGCCATATTCCTTGCTCAGGGAACACTTAATGCTATTTTAACATCATCGAAGAGTACTGACCATTCAGGGAAAATTCCTTGGAGAACAACTTAGCCCAAAATAGCCTGTATTAATGAAGCTGTGGAGCTCTTCTGTAGCCCCCAAAACCATCATGCTTTACAAATTCACCTTTGACAGTACGTGCCCTTTTCTTTCCTATTTAAGGTGCTCAGTAATCTGCCTCCTATACAATGACTGACAATTACAACATGTTCCAAGCTCTGGTTATGGATTTGGTGGTGGGGGAGGAGAGAGCAAAGCCCATTGACCCCTGTCTGTTTTAGTGGCTGATGGCTACTATTAGCTTAGGTCTATGAATAGCTCATACAGGGTACTCGACTTCTCCTTTCACCCTTCTTTGCCATGCAGTCAAGCAAATTGGCTACATTACCAAGGCTACAGAAGCCCTGTCTTGAAATGTCCTTTTTCAAACTCACTAATCAGTAGCCAACAGATACTCTTCTCTTGTGTTGTTGGGTTGCTCAGAGGCCACATGGGCTCTTGAGCAGCACAGCTGACCTCTTTGCAGGCAGCCAAAGCAGAAAAAAGAACATGCAAGAAGTCCTGACAGCTCATCAAGTGGCATCACTTCATCATGCTCAACTGGCTGCAAATTGCTCTCTTTCTAAAATGATGGTTAAAGTTAGATCAGCAAATACACTGTTCCATACACTGTTCATTTTCCTCATGGAAATGCCTATAACAGCCTTGCCTCCATATAGCCAGTAGAAAGTGTCCTGGTCCTTGCAAATCATAGAGTACCTCAAGTTGGAAGAGACTCATAAATATCATTGAGTCCAACACCCTGCTCCTCACAGGTCTATTGAAAACTAAACCATATTACTAAAAGTATGATTGATTGACTACTCCTTTCAGTGAAGAACCTCTAATATGGACTTCCACTGACACAGCTTCATTCCATTTCCACACATCCTATGGTCCTATCCTTGATCACCAGAGAGAGATCAGCACCTTCCACTCTGCTGCCCCCTCTTGAGGGAGTTATAGACTACAACGTGGTCACCTCAGCCTTCTCTAAGCTGAATAAAACATGCAACCTCAGCCACTCACTTAACCTTGGTGATGCCTCCAACCTAGGTAGATCATCATCTTCATCGCTGCTTGCTTCCACTTCTGGAACCTCATCTTATTGTAGAAGGGAAAAGTAAAGATTAGATATTGCTTTATGATAAGCACAACTTGCATAATTTAAACAAGAAACACTAAAATTAGATAACCAAACAGCATACAAGATAATCCCTTACCAAAATTTCAAATGGGTATTCCTACCAAGATCTATGAGTGTCAGATAATAGCAAGACCAGAGTTGCTTCATGAGAGAAGATAAACCAGAAGCCAGCAGTGATCCCAGTGCAAGCACTGACCTTACCAACTAGAGTTCCAGCCCCACATGGCATGAACAAGGTGGGAATAACACACTGCAGTAACAATCTCCTGCAGGATAAGTTGATGGATTTGGTCCAGGGGATATTCCAGAGTCCTAGCACAAGCAGCAGAGCTGGAGGTTCACTCAGGAGACCAAGACCAGAGCAGAATGGAACGCAAGCATACCAACAACATAATTCAAGCAGTATTTGTGCTTAAAAGCTTAAATAGGCTCCTGGGTCTATTGGCCGAGAGGGGTGAGGCTGATCTGGGCTATTAAGGCCCCGAAGGGCACTGAAAAGAGCTTGAAAATTTGCCCCTCTTCAGGTATAAGGACAATATCTATTGCAGCTCACACGTTTTTTTTTATTGTCTGTCTGTTCATCTCTCTCCCCAGAATTAGCTTCTGCATAAAACCTACCATGGTCCAAGTCTAACGGTATGTGATGGAGGAATCAGAGTGTGCACCAGCACCAAGGAAAAGCCACTGCTGATACAATGGGTGGAGCCACACACAGTGACACCACTTAAGAA
>WEIS01058368.1:1172-13793 GCA_013389965.1 Todus mexicanus
GGAACATTGTAAGTTCTTCTACATAATAATTACTAGTTAGCTCAAGACTTATGTGTCTCGTGCCTAGCTCAGACATGCAGGTTAGATGGAGGAGTAAAGTTTCTTCCTTAAATCTACGTAGTTGTATTACATATGAATAATTTCTGTTCAGTGGGTGGGAGTTACAGAAATGCTTACAAGCAAGTATCCAGAGAGAAACTTAAAGGAGAAGTAAATAGCACCCTTTTCCCTTGTATGTATCAACCTCAATCCAAACCAATGTGACCAGTGGGATGTCTGGAGTCAGGGAAGCTGCCCTCACCTCTGCTGCCCTGGGCAGCTCCCCTGCTTCTGACAGATTTTTACAGGGGCGAACATGAGTGTTTCCTGAGTGGTAGTTCCTCTGAGAACTGCTTATAGAGTAACATGGTTTATGCATCACCTTTCAGTCAGTGCAGTGTCTAAGGGCACCATCCCATTCTGAAACTGCAACAGTAGTACTTAAAAAGAATAAAAGAGAAAGAATGTAATGTCACTACTAACCATTGTCTAAAATGATAACAGTCTGTAATGTACTGTCATTAATACTAATACTCACTAATTAATGAGTATTTTAAGTAATGGGAAAGAATGTGTTTTCAAAGTGCTGCACTATCAACTTTCTGGCTTTATCAGTGTTTTGACACTGAAAATGCTCACCAGGAAAAGCACCTCTTGTCTGTAGCACAGCAGATGTCCTGAGGGGCATGCAGAAATCAGAAGATATTACTTTCCTGCAGTGTCTAGAAAAACCTCAAAATCACTTGAAACGGTAGTAAAGACTGTGTGTGTTTTCTTTTTGCCATGAGTATGTGTGCTTACTACTTCAGTGCATTTTAGGTTCTGTATCTCTTTGACATAGGATGAATACTCAGCTCATCAGCTCTACATGTACCCTAGTGGTGTAGGATCTTGTAGAATTGGATCCCCAATCCTGTGTGTGAAATTTCTACTTGAGCTTATCAGTAAAATACTGGAGAGGAGGAAAAGCTTTGAGTCAAATCTCACTAGTAAATGGCTATAATATTATGTAGGTAAGGTTTTATTTCATTTATGTTACCCAGTTTCTTTAGCTTTGCAAACGTGCTGTAAGCATTTACTTACTGTGTGTGGATGTCTTTCCTCTTTGATGGTAGTGATACACACAAAGATGTTCAATTCCTTTGCACCTGAGAAGGCTTTAGTGTGGGCCTCACAACATGTCTTCTGTGTCCACTACTGCTCACTGAGATCTCCAGAGGTTAGGGGTGTGCTCAGGCCCATTTAAGAGCAGACTGTGGCTGAGGAATAAAAATTTGCAGTGGTCACTGATGGTCGGTGTCTGTTCCTAGCATGCAATGGGACTAGGGCATGGAGCTGAACTTAAGAGTCTCAGGTAAGCAAGTAATACATAGTAAGGAATAAATTATACAGAACGAATGATATCCAGGGAAAAAGCATTAAGAATGTACCTGATTTATATTAATTATAGGTAAGCTCAAGGCTGTCACCACAGAAGGGTGGTGAAACTGCCAAATTTTGCAGAGAGGATGTCAGAAACTTTGATCAAGAACACTTGTTCTGTGCATAAATTTGAGACCGAAACTTCTTTTAACTACCTCTTGTGTTTACTAGAAATCTGGACTGGGTTTTATGTTGAATAAGGCTTGTTTTCCATTTTCTGATTTCTGTGAAGAATTAGGTGTCTATAAGATATTGAAAATATTCTTAATAGAAAAGGAAAAAAAGATTCAAAGTGAGCCAACACCTCCTCTCCCTATTTTTCTTGCCTAATCAGTCAGACAGACTTAGGTGATTGCATCTTAACCATACTTAAGCACACTCCATTTAATCAAGATTAAACTTGCTTTTGGAAGTCGTAAAAATTAGTTGGTAGAAAACTTAAAAACAGTGTAATTTTTAGTTGCATACTGTATTTACCAACATCTATGGAAAAGGAATAAACCTGTTTAATGGGTATCAAAATATATTTGTGAAAGGCAATCTTTTTTCTTTACAAAGGGCTTCCAGCTCAAGCAAAATATATAGATTAGACTGGTGAGAAGTGGGGAAAACACAGAATTAAAAAAGCAGGACAGGGCATTTTATGTATATAAATTAGTAAAGAAAAATAAGCTTTTTCAATAGAATTGGAAAGGTGAGTAAATAATCAGTTGGACTATGGTTATACATAAAAGTCACAAAGGAAAGAGAATATCATAATACTGAATCCTCATTTATTAATCTAAGGCCTTTGATTTTTCCCTGTGGTTAAAAAAATGCATAGGATCAAATCAGTAACATCAGTAACAAAAAATACTTCTTCCATGAGCGATTGCAGAAATTCAGCATGTGAGTGCTGTATAATCATTTCTGGTTTTCTGTAATCATCTAAATTTCTACAGGTGGGTACCGTGGGTCAATCAGGGAATGAAGCTCCCCTGGGAGAGCTTGGGAGTCTTCCTCTCCCAGCTCCATGCCTGACAGCGTGCTGCCTTGCAAGCTCGGTCACACACAAACCTAGGTTCTGGAAGTTCTGGTCTCCATCACTGCTCCCACATTTCTAGGTCTCATTCCCCCATACTGGCATGTGATGGAGAGCCTGGAAGCTCTTGAGGAAGTATTTCTCTTAGGGAGCTGGGGAGATGAAATGCTTTGACACATAATTCTATTCTAATTTTCTACTGAACTGGATTTAACAGGAGGCTGGAGGAGGAGAGGGAAGCTCATGTTTTATGCATGGCAGATGGGGAAACTTTGTTTGAGCAAATCTTTACTGTCAGCATGGTAAACTTTTGGTAAATATTCAGAAGAACTGCTGTTCCATAGCTTCTCCCGGTATGTCTGGGTAACCATGTAGGTGACCCTGGAAGCAGTAAAGCCTTGAGGGCGAAATGCTGTCCTAGTCAGGCTTGTGCAGGCTGTTTCTACACTTCCTGCTACTTTAAGTCCTAGGCTAGCTGCTAGTAGCCTCTATTTATCATAAGAGCCTGTGGCTGGTATCAGCACAGCCCTCTGGGTGCAAGTGAAGGTGGTTTTGGTCATGAGAAGTAGAGCATCAGAGAAACGGCACAAGCATTTCTTTTTTACTGTATATTTAGGGATGAGTGGCCAAATGGATCTGTATTTTTTACTTTATTAGCATATTTACCATATAAATATCTGAAGCAGCTTTGAATTTCTTCTGGTATTTGCATTGTTCAGGCAGAGATTGCTGAGATTCTGTTTACCACAGCCCAGATATGAAACAGCTGTTATGCTTCTGGATTTTTGTAACATTGTTAATATAATCAGGTTGCATACAATTCACTGTTCAAATCTAATTTTGCAAGGATGCTGCTTCTGACATTATGTAGAAAACATCATCTTCCCTCTGTATGGTTGAAGTTTAAACATCTTTTTCTACCACCTGAATGATTTTCTTGTGTTTTCCTTTGGAGAAATATTTCTTTTTAAAAATTTCATCTCACAAGAAAGAGCATCCCCAAAAAACATTCCTTGCTGCATTCACATTCAAAGAGTTCTCTGTTCAGAAGCAGAAGCCTAATTGTTAGTTAATAGCTTTTAATATCTTATTTGGTTAAACATACTACAGATGAGGTCTGGGCAAAGATAAAAAGAATTTTAATCCTGAGTTCTGGAGAACAGCTTTGCAATAATAGCTTGACCAGCAAGGGAGAAGACCCTTTCCTGATTTGCAAGTGGAGTTATTGTTTTAAAATTTCCTTTGAAAAGAATAGATTTCTCCATTTAATGTAAACCTCGCTCTGGTGGAGTTTAATTCAGGATAAATATTTTGGCTTTTCCTCTGTAGGTGTAATTTCCTATCGACACACGTACAGTGGTTCTAGCACTGTTACCCTGTTTTTCTTTGCATCCCTTAATCACCTGCTGATCCAGTATTTCCTCCATTTCTCCTTCTTGTGTAAATAATCACTGACCTCACCTCACCTCTCTGTGCACACTGCGGGGCAGCTGGAAGGTTTACAAGTGGTGCTCCTCTCTCCCTCCTCCCTCTGCTCTCCCCACCCCTAAAGTGCTATGGTGTGAATAGTGGTTAATGAAATTTACATATTCATGAAAATACAGTCTTAAGCACAGGAAACCAACATGCAGTGTCGCATTAATATTATGAGTTCTATGGTTCAGGGTTTTTTAATGTGCAAATCATTCTTATAGGTGTGTCTATACTAAAGATTAGTCTTTCAATAATGCCCATGTACTGTTACGTGCACAACGACACCTTTTGCGTGTGTTTTGCCATCCATGTAGTGATCTCAGACTACTTAGGAATGTGAATAAGTTTCATAACACTATATAATACTATCTATTGTATGAATAAGATAAACACCACATGCCTGATTTTACGGATTCAACAGATGAACCATCATGAACTTAATACGGCAATTGTGTTACAAACCCAAAAATGTTTCTTCTAACTATTGAGCCAGTCCTTAACAGGATTGGGAGAGGATTTTCTTAGATGTAACATCTTCTGTGGAAGCTTGTACAGAAGCTTTGCAGTGGTTCAAGAACATATTAAGAGCAGGAGTCTCCTGATTTTCAGATTACATCCTGTTTTCGTATGTGAGTTGTGTGACTGTTATAGAGTGCAGATATTTAGGATCCTGTTCTCCAGTCACTCCTTGATTCAATTTTTACAAGTGGAGCAGAGGGGATCTCAGAAAGTTAATTAGTCTGTCTCCTTACCCTAGCAGAGAGTATTCCTGTGAGTTTCTTGTCTCATCTCTTCTTTAGAAGTCTCCTGAGCAACATACCACAATCTCTATATCCCCACTATCTCCACTTACCTAAAACTCACTTGCTAGAAATGTAAGTGCAGTATTGCTTGTCCTAACCTAAATACACAGGGAAAGTAGTGTGTTCCCCTTCGTCTGGGTCTTTTTTCTGCTTTTCATATTTGCACACAGTTACAAGGCCACCCTTTCAGCCTTCTTACAAAATAATACCAGTCTTTCATAGTTTCTCAACAGTTTATTTTCAGATCACAAATATTTCCTCTTGTTTTCCTTTGGAATTTCTCTCATTTCAAATTCACGCAGGTGATCTCCCTCTTACTCAATGTCCCCGGCAAGATCTTTCACTTTGAAATGGCTTCATCCTTTAGTTTGTGACATGGGTATCAGTCAACATATGAACTCCAAAACATTCACCGTGAAGGAAGATGAAGAATTACACTTGCTGAACATTGTTTTCCAAATTTCTTTGACACCCACATAAGCACTCCCATTTTGTTGTTGGATATTTTTTTATATCCTCCTTATGCTTCTGTCCATCTCAGTCCCCTTCTCTGCGTAGTTCATCTATTTTGGTCACCCCTTTATTTTCTGTTAGAGATTATGATGGTTATTATTACTAGGGTTTGTGTTCTTAGTGAGACTTAATATATATCTGTATGAGTTGGTGTTGACTTTCCATATTTTTACGATTACCTCATCTTCTCTGACTGTGTCTCTTAATTCAGCTTTACTCATTTCAGTATGTCTGATTGTAACCTAAAACCAAGCCAGAAGCACATAACCAATGAGAACACCACCAGCTGAACAGCAATATTTTTCTACTAGTGTTACTGGCCCTTATGGCACAAACATAAGGAGAACATCTTATAAGAACTAACTCTGAGCATGTTTCTTGCATCTTTTGTCTCTGTTTGCTGCCATTATCAAAAGCTACACAAACTTAGTGCTGTTTAGTTTCTAATTTGCTGAGACTCAGAGCACATGTCCATGCAGAATTGTTTTACTTTATCTAATGCAGATAGCATTCACACTGGAGGCAGAAATCTAAGATTTTGATGCAAGTATCCAAGTAATCTGTCCTTAACTGTTTCCTTCCATTTTAATAACAAGAATAAACTTAACATGAGATTGCTGCACTGTGTTGCAATCGCAACTCCATTTTGCTGTATAAACGTAGTTTACAACATTAGGAAAGAAGTTCTCTCTACAGTATTGTCACAGACACTCCTTTGATTTTCCCCATCTTTTTCTTAATCATTGATTTTAAAAAAAGGATATGTCATATGAATCTTCAGAAAGAGTACTCTAAAATTTTAAAATTTAGCTATACATAAAGCTCGTGTGAGTTTAATTCTTTCTCTACAAACCTTCAAATATCCTGTCTTTGCCACACGCTATGGTCATCTTCAGTAACCAATCTACTTGTCCTTTCCCAATCCTTTTGTTTTCTCTTTGGTCAGATTCATGCAAAAATCAATATAAGGCTGGTGATCTTTATCTCACATAATCTAGTATATGATTGTGATTTTATCTAATAACTTGTCTAACAGCTCTCTTTTTAATTCAGGCTTCAGAAAATGTCAGCTAAGTCAAATTGATCTCAGGACTGCCACATAAGTGATCACAGAGCAGTACCCTAATTCTGCTGATACAAGATAACTTCTTAAGCTGAGTCATTTACTCATAGTTTAATATAAAGAAAATAAACTGATTGAAACATTTATTGTCTCATATTGCAAAGGAAAAAACAACATACAGCTTCACCCCTGATAGTGACATCAATAGCTGTTAAAGGCTGGGTGGGGGTTTGGGGCTAACATTAGTGCAGCTGCCATCAAGTCAACTGAAAGTCTCATACTGGCTCTGTAAAGACTTATATTAAGCCTATAGGTAAGAGCATACAGCATACGTATAATTCCTTTACGTTCAGTAAATACATACCTTTCTCTCTCTTGCTGTATCCCTGAAAGAGGCCAAATATAGAAGATGGTCCTTTAAAATAGGCAGTTACTGTGATTGTAACATGAAAGATGAAGCCTAGAATACTGGGAGAATCTTTTCTTGAATATAAAAATTAATGTGTTTTCTAAACCTACCTTCACCATTTTGTTTATTTATGAGGCCAACAAGTTGCAGGGGCTTAGATCTGAACAGCAGCAGGTTAAAGGTATATACGAAGGACATTTCTCATCATTAGCTCAGCTCAGAAGGATGTGTAGCTATGTTTCTAATAATGACATTTGACTGCAGATTTCAGATAAATAAAAGGAAATATTATTCTAAAAATGCAAAGCTTTTCAGGTTTTAGTAACATTCAAGTTTCTTTTACTTATCAAGGAACCATAAATAAGTTAGAAGAATGCTATTGAAGGAGAAAAGCACGTAAGAAAATAATTTATCTGATTCTTCAACTCCTAGAGACACAAACTGAAAAGTGTAGTGAAAAATAATGGATTTGTAAGAGAGACTGTTGCACCTTAAACATGGAAATCTGCTAGTTTACAACAGATTATGCAAGTTGTTCAGATTAGCCCCTGTTTTATGCTTTTGTACTGCATATTAGATATCGGGAAAGGTAGCAGATTGTCTTGTTTTCATAAAATGTAGTGTAGTGTCATATGTGAAAGTTGAGCTCTATCTCCTCCCTCTTGGAAGCTGTGCTCATTTCTTTTATTAGCTGAAGCATAAAATTTACAATGATACCCTAGTATACGGTAAAATGTGCTCTGACTTCTGGGGAACATGCTTGCTGTTGATACCGAAGGAGTGCTAATGACAGAGGTTAACAATTCCTGACCCTCTCTGTGGAGTATTTCCCACTCTTCAGACAGAAAACAGGGACATCAGACCTATTCTGGCAGGAGTTTGGGGGCTTTTAAGCCCTTTTGTAGCATGTAGTAGAATGAGCAGAAATGCCAGCTTCATTGTGTCACCCTCAAAGGAATTTTTTTCCCTGGAGCAGCTGTCAAGGGAACTAATCAAACACTGAACATTTGTTAGCTAACAGGATTGGTGAATAGTGAGTAACTAAGTGGCATGCAGCAGTTCTCTATGAAAACCTTCATTTTTCAGCATTGTGGGTATAATAATGAGTGTTAGCACTGCTGTTGTTGGGGGCAGACTGTTCTCTTTATGTCTTCGTCCTCTTGAAGTGGGCAGAGGGAAACATGAGAACTGTACAGCTGAGCAGTAGTTGGCATGTGATAGTAAGACAATCTGCTGCACCTCTCACTGTTATTTTGCAACTGGTTAGAGTTACAGACAGCTTAACAGTCGACAATTTACGTAGTTGGGTTAGTAACAGCCACTTTTCTACTGTCATAACTGAGGGCAGCAGATGTTTACATCAACAGGAGAATGTCTGAAAAGCAAAATACAAGCATTTCTAACTGCCTAATCAAGAACTTGGTCCTGCAACCAGTGGTGTGGATGGGCATATCTAATAGTATCACTTCAATGAAAAAAGGTGAGTCCTCCCTCCTCCTGTTACTCGATGACTGATAGACAGACTTCCCACAGAGCTCCAGCAGGGGCTGTGTATAATTACAACTCAGTGTTGTTAGCTGGCTGCTAACTATGCAACGCAGCAGGTTTCTCAGTGGGAGCAACCTAAGTCAATGGCTTCCCAAAAGCAAGTGTTTTGAGTGGCATCCCAGAGCGTGCAGAGGTCATGGCCATACCAAGCACTGCAGCGACCAGTGCTGAATAAGGCAGGACCATGTAAGGTGCTGTGGCACGTCTCATGGTGCAGGCTTCTTCCTTTGTGCCAGGAGATGTACATGTCTCATGGTGAAACACAGACACTCCTATGCTGAATTCAGCACGCTCAACATGGGTGTCACTCAGGCTGATGAGAAATTCTAAGGTAGCGCTGGGGTTCGAATTTTGCAGAGCCAAATGAGATTCTGTCTCCATTAAGCACAACAAAGTGAAATCATCTCTGTAAGTAGACCCTCATGTCCTTTCCTTGGAGCGTACAGCAGGGAATCTCTCTTTTTCATTTTAAATCAGGAACAGATGGTGCTGCCCACACCTCTTTCCAGTCCCTTTTATTCCTTAGTCTTTTTGCAAGCAAACTTATACAGGACCTGGAGAGTTAAACTTGCTTCCCTGCCTCTTGATCTTGGTCAAAATGCAAACTTAGCTCTCACCTGCTCCTGGGGGAGCCTCCAACCCACCAGATGTTACAGAAGTATAGATAAAGGGTAGAATCCATAGCTGCCTGACATGAAAACTGTACCACCATGCAGAACAAAACGCTAAATGGCTGCAGAAACAATGTGCAGAACTATCTTGCAGTTAGAGCAGTTAAGTCTTTACTAGCTGACTGTAGAAAAGAACTCTATCTTTAAAGCTAAAAAATCATGTTCAGCCCTATGAACTGTAAAAACTTTCTTTTTTTCTTCATAGACAAACCATTTTGACATGAAGCAAAAAAGTGTTTGCACCCAACAGCAGGCACTGTCAAGATTTTAGCGGTAGCTAATGTGCTGTAACGGGTTCATGCAGAAGGGGAGTAATGGATGTATCCCACATCCTCCAGTAATGTTATGTTGTGGTACAGAGTAGGATATAAAAATGACTATCAGTTCTGCCTTTCATTAGATGCCAGTCAAATAAATACTCTGGGAATCTTAGGAGATATAAGCAGAAAAGACCATCTTAATTTTTATGTCTTGATTAGGACTGTGTGAGGCAGGCCAAAAGACTTTAGAAGGTGTGGGTATGCCCAGAAGCAAAGTCTTAGGTAAACAATACACTTTAACATAAAACTGAGATTCTTAACAAATTTTAGATGCTTCCACATTTCATTGATATCTAGGCTAGACAAATTTCATAATCTGTCCATACGCAGAATATAGACACCAGAGTCCTACACATGTTTATGGTGTACTTTTCCAAATCTGCACGTATTTCCCGATTTGGTGAATATTTGACTTCAACTGTAGACAATGCCAGTTTTATGAAAATTACCTGGCATCATTCTGAAGCCCTGTCCCTTTGACCATGTCTCAGAAATTTGCAAGTCAGTGTCCAGCTATTAAGAGACCCAGTTCTGCCTTCAAGAGACTCTGGAATAAAGTAACACTGAGAAAGGTGTGGTAGAGGCAAAGATGTCTTTATTACACAGTTCAATGACTGCTTGCACATTGTATCTTCTGCCAACTCTATTAGCTACTTGCTAATACAATTTGAAAAAAATACATTTGAAAGAAAATGTACCATTCCTTGTTCAAACATCATACAAATATCCATTTAAATGTATTTCTATACAAATTCCATATGTTGACAAGCTTGTATTTGAGAAAATAATTGGCATTTCCTAATCCCATATTTGATTTTTTGTGTTATGGACTAAATCCAAATGCCTAGGTGGGAATAAACCTTGGTAAAAAATGATATATGTCTTTGTTAATTATGCAGAACAACCACAGCTCAAAAAGCCCACCAAAACAGAATAATACAGCCTCAATATTCATCCTAGCAAATAAATTCTAGATAAAATGGGCCCCAAGCTAATAGCCAATCTGATAATTACCTCATGTAGGAAAAGCTACTGAAAAACTTTATAGAGGGGGGTTGGGGGTTTGGTTTGGTTAGCCGGATTTTTTTCTTCGCTTAGTGGTTGTCTTGCATAGGTTTTTCAGCTACCTCTTCATTTTCAGAACATAGAGGAATATCCATAAATAACTTGGTCAAACAGAAATTGAAAGAACTTTGTTAATGAATATACTTGCTTAGCATATCTTATCCTTCTCTATGCTGACTGCAAGATCAGCTTTAACATCAATCTTGGCTGACATGACACTTTGGTATTGTGAGTATCCTGTTCTTATTATCTTAAGGAATGTAAAGTCTTAGAGGAGTAATGTTTTCACAAATGTGAAGAGAAAAACTAGAGCACCTCTGTACTACTTATTAATTGATTCATCTAATCCACCTCCATCCCGACTGAAGGCAGAGGGGATGATCCACACATAGAAGGCTTTGGTGGCTTAGCTGGCATTTAAACTCTGAAGTAAAAGTGTCCATTTCTGTATACTCCCTTTCCTGGGTCTGGAGGCTTACTGCAAGCCAGATATTGGTAGGTCTGACTCCGAAGGCCCATTTTCTCTTTAGAAGGCTTCTCTCCCTCCATATGAAATAAATATATCATATTTTATGAAAGGAGATAATAGTCTGAGGATTCTGCTTTTCCTCTTATCCAGTTAGTAAGCAAGCTGACAACATAGACTCACACCACATGCAATGAATGTGTAAATACCCTTTTTGTCCCCTACTCTACTACTTTCCTTTTTTTCTTTTTCTCTTTTTAATTCAAATTCAGTTTGACAGACAAAAAAGCTGCTCTAAATTAATCTTTCTCAACTTTTGTTGTCTTTAAACTCTGTTCCTGAGTTATTCCTTGTTGATGAGTAGGCCATAGTCATTTCAGTAGACTCATATAACATAAATGAATTGTTCTTATTGTAGCCACTTTTATCTCATTAATTTAGGGTGTTTGCCTGTTGTTAAAAAAATAATTAAATTGGTTGTACTTTATCCATATGATCTCTTATTTTCAAAATCTGTTTGTATTTGTTTAATAGATTTCTTTAAAGATAAAAGACTTAGGGATCATGACAGCTTCCATGTTTGTATTAGCAGATAAAAAAAAAAAAAAAAAAAACAAATCAATGTGAAAAAACAGTTGCACACCAAGGCACAAGCCATCCAGTCAGTTGCAAATCTTCAGCTGTAGTAGTCTTTTCTCAGTTATTGAGAATCATTTTAATGTCTTGTGGAACTTGAGTATCAATTAGATGAATCAATAGTTCAATCCACTGTGTTAATTCTTACCTCCTAGTCACACAAATACCATCTAAGAATTTTAGTCAACAAGCCTCCCTTCATATATTATATCCAAATTACCAGTTTGTATCACAGATGATGTCTGGTGACCACTGAAGCAAAGATAGATAATGGTGGGTAAGAATTAGGATTTCATTTTACATGACTAACTAGTCATTGGCAACCACTGGCACTGTGGGATAGTTCAATTGTTAGCACAGAAAACTTCCTCCTTGGAAGAATTAAAATAAGAAAGGCTGAGTATTGAATAAAAATGCACATTTCATAAAGTTTTTCAAGATAACTACTGGTGCTAAAATCCCAACTTTTTTTAGGATTCACGGAAGTTCTTGCAAATAAATTGCTGATGAACTGAATGTACATGAAGGGCTAATTTTGACCTCCTTGAATAAGGATAGCGCTAACTTGGTACTTTCTTTTTGTGCGTATGTTAATGAGTGACTTCTTGTACTACTTGACTAGATCTAATTTGTAGCATTCTTTCATGTTCCAGGAAACCAAGTGACATTTTCTCTCCTAAGCAGAGCTCTAAGATTACCTATCCCTTATAATCACCTATCAAAAGAATTCTGTGATAGCATGATGAAGAATGGTATCCTGAGGTATATTTCAAGGACCTGTGTGTAATATTCGTCACATTTTTCTTTTTAAGCACTGTTCTGGAGGTTCTTTTCAAAACAACTGAATGCTCAGCAGAGATGCCACTTTGACTGAAAGAAAAGTTATCTGCTTTTGCTGATAGAATTAATGTGATACAAATAATAAATGCTCAGTCTTTCAGAAAGTGCCCATACAATGCATCTCAACTGTGACACAGGGAACTGCCTCTTTGTCAAAATTAATATTTTACTGTTACTGGGAGCCTAATGTAAAATCCAGTTGTGTTTACTGAAATTCTTCCAATAATTTCTTGAAATTGCTAGAATGGGTTGCACTGTAATTGTGATTTCATCCAACACAAAGCTTTACAAAATTTGCATGTTTTGTTTTTGCAGAATTTAACATCAGGGTG
>WEIS01058369.1:0-13711 GCA_013389965.1 Todus mexicanus
ACAGATGTCTGTTGTTTTCTATGTAAGGTCATCAAGATGGAAAGGACAGTGATCATTGTTAGTGTAATGTGCAAGTAGAATCTGCTTGGGAAGAGAGGTTTGAATTCAAGTTTGGCACTAACAGCACAGGTTCCAATTCTCCAGCATTCATTCTCCAGGCAAATGCCTTAAACAGTATTGCAACTATCTGGTCCTGGAGTTGTAGGTAGGCTCCTGAGCCATCCTTGAGACTAGAGATTGGAAAGGTAAGAGAATGCAAATAGATGCTTCTCTGTACTGTGCTGACTATTGAATGCCAGTTTGGTCATTTGGTTGTTTCTTAGGGTTTTTTTACAAAAATATCTCTACTATATATAAGCAGCCTTGGCTGATATAAATTCATTTAAATGACTTTCTGAAACAAAGAGGGTTTTCTTGTGCCTATCTTCCTTCAATGGATTGTGATTTTTTTATTTTTTTATTTTTTTGGAAATGCGGTAAAAAGTATTGTGGCAAGTAGAACTAGTTACAAATTCACTTCAAGTTCTGAAAATAATTTGTCTTCTCTTCAGTTCCTACTCTGTTAAATTCTTATTTTGAGCATTCAAACACACAAAATGATGTGTTTTGTAATGTTCAAAACTGTTGTCAGTTTTCATTATTTGATATGTTGTTTAAAAGTTTAGTTACTTTAATTTTGAAAGTTGGATGTTGCTCACTAGGTTATGCAATTCAATTTGTGGTGGTGCTAGCCTGAGGTACTCTGGACAAAAGGTTCCTTGTTGCTTGCTCTTAACAATCATATTTTGGGAGCTCAGATCCTTGTTTTGATTTAGTCTTTAAACACCTTGTAGCAGATCACCTTTTAAGTCAGTGTTGAAGCCAGGAATTTAACCTAAGTGCCAGAAGTGTTTTGCTAATACTGTAAGCACTCTTGCCTCCTACAGAAGCTTGTACAGATTCTTACAGGTAGTACTTATGTACAGTGCAATCGCATCTACAAACATTTAAGTATGGTGGAATAAGCAGGAGATTACATACAACCTAAGTCAGAATCCAGCCTGAAGATCCTTTTTTATTGAAAGGAATCACTTCCCTCCTTATTAAAAGGAATCACACCAAACCGACTATTATAAACTATTATTCTAGGTAGTAGATACAAATTAAATGAATCTTGAAATGCCCACAGTATGTAAGTAGTAATATAATCATTTGATGTTGAAGAGGTGCTTCAAGAAACATTGAACTAATGGGTTTTATCTGTAAACAGGTGACATAACTTATTGTTATGCTTAATTATACCTGGACTCTCTATTACTCAGTTTTGCAAGAACTCATTCCTGCAAGTAAATACTCATTAAAATAAATATCTATGCTATAAATAGAAATTTACCTTACTCTTACTATTACAAAAAGAAAAAGCAAATAAAACTAAACCAAAACCAAACAAAACCCCACAAAGCAAAGCAAACAAACAAAAAACCAAACCCAAATATAAACAAACAAAAACAAACCTTGGAAAAATATCAAGAAAAAGCAACACCAAGAGCCATTTTGTTGCTTAAGCACAATTTTGGAAAACAAATACATGTTGCAATGAGATATTAAGAATATTTGCATGCAAATGTTAAAAAACCTCAGGCCTGTAGGTGAAGGACCATGAATTTTGCAAAGGAAAGGGAATGATTAAAATAATCATTCTCATCAAGTCTGATTAAAATAGTCAAAGATGAAAGGAACCAGCTATCAGTTGAATAGGTAGTAATAAGCAGCAAATATATCCTCTGTGCTGCCTAAATTTGGAGTAAGTGTAAGAGTTCAGGCATCTACTTCAGGACTTCAAAACCATTATCAGCTTTTTCTGTTAAAACCAACAAGGCGTGGAAGAAAGCTGGACAGGTTTCCTCTAAAATTTTAAATTCAAAGAATTCACTTTGAAATTTAATAGAGTACTATTTGCTAAATCAAACATTTCGGTCACTGTGGTGACAGACATCCCCATACAATTGTGGATTTTTTTAAAGTGACCCAACACTCTCGGAGGCTACCTATAACATATCATGCTAGAATAACCACTTAAAAGAATATGTATTTCAAGAGTAGATATAAGTATACATTTTCATGTATGCACAAACTTCTTTGAATATGACATCTATCTTAGGTATACCATTACATTCTATGATGTTGATGTTTGGATGATGTTACACTTTACCTTAGTTGAAAAGGGAATGGAAAGAAGTTACTACTTCTTTTGTAGGGCTTGATCTCATGAAGAGTCAAAACCTTTATATTCACCCAGCAAAGCACTTATGTGCATAACTCAGTTTATATTTTAATTCACATAAAGCTAGGAGTAAGAACATATTTTGAATCCCACAGGTACACCTCTGGACATTCGGTACTTCGTAGCACTCAGTCCTTACATTCTAGAAGTAGCAAATATGAATGCAGAGTTTAGCCTTTGTATGAGGAAGGAAAAAGATTCAAGGGCCTGTTAGTGACTTTCAATGTATATTGTAAATATCTGCAGCTGCACTATTTTTAAGTTTGGCTTATTTTTGCAGTTGAGTGAAAGATGCTGCTTGGTTTACAATGCATAGCAAATCCAGTTAAGGGAATGGAGCTACTGAAATAATTTTCACATTAAGATCAAACCCAGCTTTGCTAAACCACGTAATTTTTTTCCAGTAAGCATAGAACAGAGACACTTACATGCATTAAAGTGGTTTCTCCATGCGATAAATGTTACACATTAGTCAGTATCTTCTTTTTGTAATGTATTTGTCATTCATGTGGAAGAGTTGAATAATTGTATACTGAATGAAGCTCAAGAAGAACATCAATCACAGATATTGAAGAAAACCTGACACTGGAATTATGAATAATATCTTGTTTATTTAGTGTCACTGTACACAGCATTTGTATTGTCCATGAATGTATCTATACACATTTCAATTTATTCCTACTTAAATAACCTGGACTGTGATCATTATAATGGTAACAGTTTCAATTAGTTTCTTTCACAGTGAATTTGGTACTATTTCCTCTCTCTCTAGTGAAAGGAAAAAAAAAAATTGTGAGGTGTACCTCAGTGCGTGGAAAAGGAAGCATAGCAAATGGGGTATGTTTCTTCTATGCCTGAGGTTTTCAGCTTGGCATTTGGATCAGGTGATGTGGAAAGGTAGGCAGAATGAGAGATAGCATATCTAAAACAGCTTGCATAATGTGAAATCCCCTCTTCGTTCCAGCTGTCTCCAAGCAACAACAGCAAAATCACTTGAGTTAATGTACCAAGTAATAAACCAAAGCAGAACTTTTTTTTTTCCTTTTTTAAAATAACCTTTACAAGAGAAATGCAGAAGGCAAGGAAGGAAAGATAAAGAGATCTCCTTCTGTTAGTTTAATACATTTGTGATTCTCTTAGATATCACAGGGACAATCTTGATTTAGAAGAGTAGATGATAAGGAACAGATGCTAAATAAGGTATGTTTTTCTCAGATGAAGCAAGGTAATTTTTCTGCTATGAAATCCTGCATAAATGAAAGATATCATATTAAAAAAAAATGACACAGTCTCCCATAACATCCTCCTGAAAAAGTCGGCAGCCCATGGCTTGAACAAGTGCACCCTTTGCTGGGTTAGAAAATGGCTGGATGACCGGGCGCAGATAGTGGTTGTGAATGGTTCGGCATCCAGTTGGTGTCCAGTGACCAGTGGTGTCTCCCAGAGATCAGTACTGGGCCCAGCTCTATTCAACATCTTTATTGACTATCTAGATGAGGGGATCAAGTCTACTGTTAGTAAATTTGCGGATGACACCAAGTTGGGGAGCAGTGTCAATATCCTGGAGGGTAAGAAGATGCTGCAGAGGGACCTGGACAGGCTGGGNTTTAAGGAAAGACTGGATGCCACACTTAGTGGCATAGTTTAGCTGAGTGGTGGTGTTAGGTCATAGGCTGGACTCGTTGATCTAAGAGATCTTTTCCAGCCTTAATTATTCAATGATTCTATGATTCTATGAAAAATAACTCACGCTTTGCACTCCAGGAACTCTTGGGAGAGTTAACGAGAGTGCCAGTAGGGTCAAGGAGCTATTGGTATCGGGTTTCCTTGGGAATATTGCTGCTAGTAAAGGGGAAAGGAAGACTGATGTGTGTTTTTAATAAGCTTCAGTTTATTTCTGAAACTTCTGAAAACTCTTTATAGTGGAATGGAGATTAGGAGAATGAAAAGAGTTTTGAAATACCTATTTAATTCTATCTTTTTTTCCCCCTAAATCTTCTTATCTCCAAACAAAAAGAAAAAAAATATTATTGTATGGAAACACAGCATGTATTAGGTCCATACATACTGCTTTATTTATGGATTAAGTCATTCATCTAGATGAAAATCTATCAAAGTAGTTTAGGAAAAGATTAATATTGTTACCTTTCATAAAAGAAGAGAGGACCACACTAAAATATATTCACAAATCCTTCCTTTAATAGTTACATTCTGATTCGTACATAATTTCAAGTCAACGGATAACTTAATATCATGTAGTGCTTGTTAACTGATAAGAAGCTCATCTGCACACACAAAAATGAACAGGGAAACAATAGCAGGAGTAATTAAATAGTCTGCCTGGCTGCTTCCAGGCCACCAGCAACAAAAGACACACCATCTCAACAAGACCAGAGGAATACAGGGGCCCAGTAACAGACACAAGTGCAAATCAAGGGCTCAGGAACAATGTCCACCTTGCCTAGGCCCCTTCTGAGGCTGTCCCAGCAGAGGAGCCATCAGCTCCATTGTCCAGGCATGAGGTCCTTCACAATGGCCCATCAGGAGCTGCTCTCTGGATCACGTGCCAGACTAAGGAGGGTAACTGCCTAGAGGTGTGGGATACGTTACATGATGCAGGGGAAGAGCATTTTTAGGATTGTACAGCACTTATTATAGGATGTTTTGGGGACCAACCAGAAGCAGAAAAATTGATGTTGATGTGGTTAAAAACAAGTGTGGGAAATGTAGGCATAATGAAATAAATGGGTCCATTGTCATATAAATAGCTTGTTGGTTCATACTCTTGTCTGCCCACGCCCTGTGCCTGATCCTTGTCCTGCCTCCTTATTAAAC
Source organism: Todus mexicanus (assembly GCA_013389965.1). Taxonomy (NCBI): domain Eukaryota; kingdom Metazoa; phylum Chordata; class Aves; order Coraciiformes; family Todidae; genus Todus; species Todus mexicanus. Next base: position 5,099 of record WEIS01058369.1, read on the forward strand.
TCTGCCTTCAACCATTTTCTGATAAGGGGGTCTTTAGTCTGCATGCATATGGGGGAAAGTGCAGATTCGCAAATGAGTGTCTGATTATTTGCGAAGATCAAGATGAACTAGCCAGTGAGTAGGTGACGTGGTCTGGGAGCCAGGAGGTAAATGCGCCTCTAAGGGCCACCTCTGGGTGTGAAAATATCTTGGTGTCTCTAAGGGCAAGAGCAAAGGTAGGTCAGCTGTGGGATTGGGGTTCTGTGTGTTTGTGTCTCTGTGTGTGTGAGTGAGGGGGTCTGTACTAGCCACTAAAGTGGGGCTGAGGCCGTCGAGGCTCGAAGGTCCAGATGCCACAAACTAAAGAGACTGGGATCAAGGTACAGCTACTGGGCATACTGTGTTTGTGCCCAGCTGCTGGATGAACCAACCTTGTACATATACATATATATATATATTTGCACCACCGAAACTCCACCCTGTTTAGTCAAAGAGATGAGGAGGATGAGATCATTGGTGTTGTTGGTGTTCATGTGAGCACTCTGTGTGCCTGCCTGAGATCTGTGGCCAGACTTGTATGCATATATATATACATATATGTTTCAGATAGTGTAAACTACTCACCAGGTATACACATTCAGCTTTGCTACTGGAGAGACTGGTGACTAAGTCAGGCTAGAAGGAAGCCATGCCCTGGAGATGGCCACAGGAGGTCTGGACAATGCAGAAGGAGAGATCCTCCAGGTTTCCAAGCTCATCTGTTTGTGTCATCTCAACATCACTCAAGATAGAACATTACCTGCAATTTAGAGATTTGTATTTAACGTCTTCAATTTTCTGATCTTCTGTTACCTAGTGCACTTCTATTAATTTTATCATGATTTGCAAAGTCAAACGTCAAGTTGGTTTGTCTTTTTATAAATGCTTAAAATGATGCAGAAATTATTCTAAGTTTCCAAAGCTCGACAGAATTAAAATTCTTTTAAACTAACTGAAATTGTTATGATTTTTATTGGTTAGTCATCTTTCTTAAAACCAGAAGAAAACAATGATGATGCAAACAAGCCAGAAATACAGAATTTCTTGCTATTTTTTGCAACCTTTTTACCTTAGGCTTTTTGCTTAAGGTATGTCTTCAAATCTTTTTGTCATACTGCTTTGCTGAAATAAGTTCATTATGTCCAACACAAATGTCCAAGAAAAAAGAAAATATAATTACCTCCATTTTGCTAACAGGGTAAAGTAAACAAAGCAGTTCCAAAACCTGAAATGAAGTTTTCTGCTTCACAAAGAAGTTCTGGTTTACTTTTAATGGTTTATGACCTTTGCAGTGGAATATTGTGTGCTCCCTGCAAACACACATACACCTCAGAATTTGCAACTTCATTGCAGGCAGCACTAAGGTTCAGCGTAACAGAGGCAGCAAGTCTCTAAGCTTCCAAATCCTTCTATCAATTTTTGAAGCAGCTATATCACTCTTTTTCTAGAGAGATGTTCAAAATTGAACCTATGATGCCCACCAAAGGACATGAAGGCTTGCACTGTGTGACAAGCAGACACCTCAAGCAAGGGAGTTATTACAGGACAATTGAATTGTGTGGTGCTAAATTTAATCTTGTCCAGCCCCTCACTCAAACAATATCAACAGTATCTATTCCATTCCTGACAGACTTCTACCTTCTCATTTTGTAAAGCCATCCGATGGCAGTGATTGACCTGCCTGTGTTGCTTTTCTCTCCTCGCACCCATAGGTTTGATGTTCTATACAAAGCACGGGCACTTTTTCCCAAGAGTTTCCCTGAATCTTTCTTGCTGCACTTTACTCCTTTTCGTATCCACCATAGAAAAGAGAAATGATGGTTTCTTCATCTGTAACGCTTCTTTTGTATTTGAACAGTATCATCCCTCCTCCCTTTTCTTAGGCTAAACATTACATCTTTTATGTAAATTATATATAATGATTTCCTCCCTCCTGTATTAGTGCATTCTGCCAGTGGAGGATCTTATACTTGTTCCAGAATTCCTTTTTTTCTAGCTTGCTTACACTGCTGTCATATTAATCAGTGTTAAAAGCCATCTTAAAGTCAAGATGCATATCCATACCACTTCTTTTCTAACCACAAGGTCTATTAGTCAGTTGTAGAATGAACGTACTTTGCTTAGCATGGTTTGGTCTGACAAATATACATCGGCTGCTTACCATCATATTTACCAATTGGCTTTTGATTATTTGTTTTGGAATTCTTCTGAAGGTAGAATCTATAAACCTTGAATCATTCTCCTTTTTCTGATCTTTTGATCCATTTGCCATCCTCCACAAATTCTCAAGAAAAACTGCTGTCATTTCAGAGACTACTTCAGTTATCTTTTCATTACCCTATCACGAAATTCATCAGATCCAGACAATATGATAAAACTAAATATGCTCTGAGTTGCCATTTTCATTTTCTGTTCAAAGAATGCAGCATTTGTTGTTTGCATTAATTGAGATTGTTCTTTTCAATTGGGCAAAGATGTCTTAGATTATACTTAGATTACCCGCTTATTATCAGGTGTTGTCTCTTGATGAGTAGTGACCAATTGCTGCCTTGCTTTTATTTTTACTATTATGACTGTGGAGTTGATTCTTGATACTTTACATATCTCTTCCTTTTTGGGTCTTATTTCATGTCTGTCAAATGAACTTCCAGTTGGTTCTGAGGAGCTTGGTTTATTTGGTTTTCCATTCACTCTATACATGCTTTCCCCTTATTTCTGAATCAATGAAGAGCACCAGATTTATCCAAATGGGTCCTTTGCTACCCCATTTAGCTGTAGTATTTTACATGAGTGCCCTAAATGTAATTTCTTCGAGAAAATGTCGGTTCCTCATGATGCTTTTTCTCCCTTTGAGTTTCATCACATGCAGTGTCACAAATTGGGTGAATTTATTGAGAATAATTCTCTTGAAATTTTCATCAAGAATTATAACACATTTTGAAGATTGCTCCCAAATAGTCTGTAAGCTCTTCAAACAACCCCCCAAATTCTGATCTCTTCTATAAACACAATATGGTGAAAAAGGTCACAATGAACTTTATATTACAGATTTTCTGTTGCTTTTACTACTTTATTGCTATTTCTTTGATATATTACCATTCTCTAGCTAACAACCTTGTCTCTTTATCTTTTTATATAATTAATTCAACATCAGAAAACATCATCAATCACAAAATCTTCCTCACTTCTAGTAGAGGAAATAAACCAGCAAAATAATTTTATAGCCACAAAAAATTGATCTGCCTCAGGGTTCTGAGTGCAGCTTTCTTTACAGAAACTGTTTGCTGAGACAAAAAAAGTACAGCTTTGGCATAAGTTTGTAATATATACTGTATAATACATTTCCACAATATTAAACATGTTTTGTTATTTGTTCAAGCTACTTGTGCTGACTAGAGAATTCCAGAACTGATTATTCTTTGTGTAGAACACCACAAGAATAAAAAAAATAACCTAATAGACCTGCTGATCCAACAATCCTGATTCAGCAAAGTGTGTAAGTCAAAAATAGTAACTGGGCTACTATGATTAAGGAATGTTATGTTCTCTAACCAATGTGTGGAATAAAATGAGATAATTAATAATGTATCTACCAGTTTTTACTCACCAGACAGAATAGCTGAAACGTATTTATAGGTGTTTTAACTGTGGGCAGCTCTCAGCACGATTCCAGAAGGAAATTCAGACTCAAATCTTTGGAAACATAGTGGGGTACCAAAGTCCTTTTACTGTTATACCATTCCTAGAGAAGCCCTTGATAACTACACTCATACTTATATTAAGCATATTTTCAAATACCTTAGTGATAAAGGGCCCAAGTATTTACAGATGATAATTCTCAAAAGCCCTGTTCATCTCAGACTGTAAATTAGTCAAATGTGATTGAGAGGATAAACTAAGGGGATTATTTCAATTACATATGGTCCTTCTGACAAGCTACACTCGCAGTAATGGGGTTGTACTGAGTATTAGGGTTGGTTTTCAACCATAAGTGTTGTTTCAGGATGTATTGGGTTTGACTGGGACACAGGTTTTGGACAAATGTTACTGACGTTTTATTATGAAGCAAATATGTTTCTTAAATAAAGCAAAACATGTTGAATCTTAGGATTTTGGGGTTTTTTTTAACTTTGATACAACTTAGACAAAGAGTGCTGAGGCCTAAAAAATTCTGCAACAACATGCAATTGTCAAACTCAGTGAATGTCTGAATCTTGATCTTTGAACAATGATGGACTAGATGACCTTGACAGAAGAAGTCATTAGTAATGAGCTAATGAAATCTGGTGCTGATATAATGGCATTTCAACACAAGGGATGATCAACATGTTATACCTGAAAAGTGACTACTTGTCATTTGCTTGGGAGCTAAAAGGAAAATCCACAATAAACTTGGGCAGAGAAGATGAAAATGACAGAGGAAGAAAAAGATATGTCCATCTGTCCTCTCTGCCTGAGATGTTAAGTTTGAATGATACGTCACTGTGCTGTGTGAAGTTATGGGCCTAGATATCCTTCAAGGCATTTTTTTCCATGATGTTTTATTTTCAGACACCTCTCAATACACTGTTTCCCTAGAATATATTCCTTCTATCACAGGCTATCAAAGTAAAATAGAAGTTTCTTTACGAAACCAGGTTATTTGCATTCTGAAAAGCTTATTTCTGAGTTGAAAGAGTTGTTAAACTATTGGCACTGAAACTCGGAAATGGTGAGATGGGGAATGGAGACTGAATCAGTGGTGTTTGGAAGCCAGCTGCAAGATGGTTCAAATAGACCTGAACTGGAAGGAGGGGAAAAAAGACGGTATGATAAAGACATTAAAAGGGTTTTCCTCCTGCCTTGTGCTTTAATTTGAAGTGTTTTGGAATGGGAAACTCTAGCCTGCCTCTGAAAGGGAAGTAGGATAAAACCAAGCAATTGGTTGTTGGTTTTTTGGTGGGGTTTTTTTTGGTGTGTGTGTGTTTGTTTTGTTTGTTAATTTCTCCAACAGTCTTCATTATTTTGTACACAAGGTAATTATTTCTAGGCTAGAACAACACTTCAGGTTTTCACTCATAAATATAATGAATCTACAGAGACTAATTTGAAGTCTGAAATAAAGGGGTTTTTTCCATTTCATAAAAGTACCACTCATTTTGAAATCTGAATGAATAGGCTAAGTCTTCTTGACATATCCCAGAGAATGTGAAAATACAAAGTGAAAGAGCAGAGGGGAAAGAAGGGGTCAAGGACATTTTCAAATTTTCATGAATCTAAGGACTATTCATGTTTTTATAAATGCTGATTTTCAGCAGAGTAATTTGTATATACCCTTATATAGCTGTCAGAGCAATGATTGCTGTGGATGTGTATTATAATCCTAAAGAATGACTGTTTCTGATCTCTCATGTAAAAATTTAAAAAATGATGACAGATTGTAATAATTTATTTTTGAACATTAACATTTACAGTTCCATGTGCTTGCTGATTTTTAAGTCTATTTTCAATACACAGAATGTTCAGTACATTTGTGCGTTCCATGACCTTGTTTCCTCATGATTTGAGGACTCTAATTGCCTTTTTTACCATGCATCTACATCCTAAAGAAACATCTTTGGCATTTAAAACGTGAGTAAATAGTTATAAAAGTGATATGAAGAAATGTCCTTGCTGTGGAATAGTGGGGGAGAAAGTGAGAAATATGATCAGTCCTAAACAAAAATATTTAGAGACTTGTGAATACCCACAGATTAAACTTACATTTTGAAGATTTAAAGTAATTACTAATTGAAAAAAACCAACAAGCAAAACAGCATTTATTGCAGCTTATGACACTGAAATCTAAATATTTTACTTTCTCTACAAAACACTGAATTCTTTCTTCTAACAGTATAAAGTCCTTTTAATACCAGTGATTTTTACTTGGTAGCTAAGCCTATCCGTTTCCTTTGAAGTTTCTTGCCTTACAAAAAAATCCACACAAACACATTGTTAAACATATGCAGGGAACTGCAAACAACAAACAAGCTGCACATGATTCTTGTAGGTTCTGCTAAAAGATCTCCCAACTTGTCATATTTTAACTCCTTTCTAGAATGCCTACACCTCTGCTACGTCATTACATTTATTCTAGAAATAATGAGATAGCTATCCATTATGGATGAAAGTGCTTGTCTATATACTGTCTGACTTGGAAAAGCTTTGAAGATTTTGAGGAACAAAACCATATGACTTTTTAAAATCTTTTATAGCTAAAATGAAAGTCTAGATTGTTTACAGGAGAGCATTTTTAGATGTGAGGAGAGTCAGGTAGTAGAAAAAGGACACTCTACGTTTCTTGGGAATGGATCCTCAAACTGCAGTCACTCAGTACCATGTAGCAGGAGGGTACATTCTTGTTTCTCATCATTGGGAATTTTAGGGACATGCTTTCACATTTCCAGAGAGGCCAGATTACAGCCTGTCCCTCAAAGTTACATTAAATATAGTAGTCAAGGATTCAGTAGAGGGGAGGTTGCAGGGGTAGCTGTCTCATGTTGGATGTAGCCAGTTCCAGATGGCTCCGATGGACCCATCACAGGGCACAGCTGAACCCAGCAGCCAAGATGGTGCGTTTCTCCAAGTGAGAAACAGAAATATTAACACCAAAGCAAGAGAAGCAAGGGAGGCGGTGCTCTAGGCACCAGAGCAGAATTTCCCTTGCAGCCCATGGGAAGTACACAAGAAGAAAGTAACTCCATTATTTCTGCCTGTGGTCATTTGGTGGCTAGATTGAAGCCAGAAGTGGTCATTCATCTCTTGTATCAGTACATTCCACTATACAGACTACATAAGGATTAAAATGTTTTGAGACTGTCCTCCCTGAAAAAGAAAAAAATCAAAACCATAGCCAAACAACCCCCTCCAGACTTAACCTGTTAGTATTACACTGTTGTCTTCACTATTGGTTCATAGTTTTTTATTTCAATAGCTGCTCATTCATTATAGAAGGAGTTTTGTTCTTCACTGTATAGATAAATCAGGCTATGAAAGAAGATTAAAAATTTTTAGCTTCATAGGAGGTAATACTAATGGTATCAAGGTAAACAATAGTGCAAGTATGTTACTTGATTTCCATGATACAACTATTACTTTTGCACCTTTCGTTACATGTATATGGAAATCTTTCTCTGGAAACCTACCTCTGCCTGTATAAAAGGAATTGTTTATATAAGCCTGACAGTGCTCTGCTATTTGATGGTCCATCAGTACATCATTTAAGCATGTGCTTAAAACCCACAGAAATAAGTGGTGATTTTCCCACATGCTTAACTGAACTGGAAGATGGTATTGCAGTAATGTGTAATACATTACCAAAAAATCAATTTTTTTTGTTCCTGTCAAATCATCGCTAAATTCAATATATGTTGTAGTTCTTTGTACACTCCAGTATTTATTCCAAAGTGAATTGAACCAATACTTTGAACATACACAGTTACACAGGCTACTGCAATGGATTGCAGTGTGACATTTCACCACTGTATTTGATATACACAGTCTAATTTTTATAAGTCTCTCTTAAGTTAACTCAATTTTATGACCATGAAAATTGCTACCTACATAACACTAAATCTGAAAAATAACTTGTGTGAAATATGATGCTTATGCATGGTACTTACCATAGTAAATATAATCTCTTACAGGCTGCTTGTCACAGTGAAATGGAACTGGAAAGTTTATAGGTAAGGATGGTACAAATATTGAACACAAACTGTTCTTACATTCTTTTTGTTTATTACAGAAAGCAAAATTGAGTCAACATAACTTCTTGTTTAATGTGAATATTTCTTACACCATACTATGTATTTTCTTTGTTCATGTAAATTTTTGGTAGTTAAATAGAGTGTTTTTTACACACAAGTAGTCTTCAAAAAGATACTGGTGTATATTTTCAGACCTGAGGGTCCTGTGCCTGACTTACACAGCTAACATTACCAGAGCCTTCAAAAAACCAAAGTTCTTCAGCATAAGCAGAACTGTGTAAAGTCTTTGCCGCATTGTGCTCTAAACATTAAAGGATTCCAAGCCCTGTGTGTTTCTGGACTTTCAAGTTCCTCCTGTCCCAGTCTGATAGAAGTGGTTGCTGCTGCTCACATTTTCAAGTCTGATTAGTAACATGGAGCTCCAAACATGCAGATGCATGCACAACAACACAACTACCACACAGCTCAATACAGCTCAAGAGCAGTGCCTTATTAGCACCTACAAAAACACCAACAGCATTTACATAAAGCTGGACAGCAAAGGCATCAGCTCCACAGATTAGGATGGGCTTTGCTAATGCCTCCAACACACATACATAGTTGGAGATTCACCCAGTTGTCCCTGGTCACTTTGTTTCTCTAAGGCTTGCCCCCAAATCCCAGCCGCTAGAGTCCCACAATGAATAGGTCCCTGTGGCCTATAGCCCCTCCTTCAGTTGTTGCTACCCAGGGCTCTTGTCCTACTTGCTACCTGGTCTGACTTCAAGTTTGCTGGTGGTTGCCTACATACATCACTGTCCTGGGTTGAGTTAGAATCGAACTAATTCTATCCAGTGATTTTCTGCTCAGTCTCTTCTAAATAACTACACTT